>JBBPJS010001191.1:0-11816 GCA_038088835.1 Singerocomus rubriflavus
GGGAGGGTGTCACGACGGGCTGAATGCCCTCCTTTAAGCGCCTCTCTGCTTCTTCCTTGGCCGTATTCGCCTTCTTGGCCTCTTCTTCAGCCGTGCGCGCCATCTCCTCGGCCAATGCTCTACCAGCCTCGGCCTCGCGACGCTGATCATCCGCCGCCTTTTGCGCCCTCTCGGCTTCTTCCTTCGCAGCTGCCATCGCCTTCTCCGCGTCCTCACGTATCTTCTGGGAGCGCCTACGTTCCTCTTCCGCCTCCCGCGCGAACCTTGCGGCTTCCTCCTTGGCAACTTGGGTAGCCCCCTGCGCGAGCTCCTCGGCACGCCTCGCAGCCTGTGCAGCGGCGTCCATCTGCACCCGCATCCGCTCCGTCTCCTCGGCCATCCGCGCGGCTGCCCGGTCCGCTTCTTCCTGGCGCACGCGGGCCTGGTCGCGCTCCTGGTCGGCTTGCCGCTTGATCTGCTCCAAGAGGTCCCGAGCCGCCTGAGCGGCGTTCTCAGCCTCCTTCCGAGCCCGCTCAGCGTCCTGGCGGGCTCTGATTTCGGCATGGGTGGGGTTCTCAGTGTCAGGACGGAGGCCAAGCCACTTGGATATGGTCTTGCCCATGACTCGTTCGTTTGATTAGACAGAAAGATGTATGGAGATGGAAGGCTGAGTTCGATGGAATGGTAATAGCGACGGCGTTGAGACCGTAGGAAGGACGCAACGAGGGTATTTAACATCGCGTGTGCTCAAGGCCCTTGCACCAACGAAACGCGGTGCGGATTCGACGATGGGCGTTAGCAGCAGATACCCTTGGCCCAGAAGTCCTTGCAGCTCGATCTATCAGGTATCAGAATTGATACGTCATCCCTGCACGGAAGCAAAAGCCAAACGGTCTATCTCGTGGATTTGCCTCGTGTCTAGATCTGGGGGTATGGAGATGAGAGAGCGCGTGGATGTGGAGGACACCTCGCTGAGTCAGAGCGGATCTGCTCGGGACGAATATGGAGGCTCTGTCAACCGTGTGACGAAACGAGTCAGCGGAGATTACAGTGCTGTTTTTTATGAGAGTTGTGATGGTGAAGGTGGGAAGGTGTTGTGAGGGTGCTGCGGTGAACAGAAGTCGTAAATTGCCTCGAGGTTGCTGCAAGTGTGACCTATGGTTATTTCCGCCAAGGAATGTGTCAGACATATGACCATCAATTCTTCGTATACGAGAGCACGGCCCAGAGGAATACACCTACATCGCGAGAAGTAGATAGGTGTACGCGTCGTTATGGACCCTTGCTCCAAAAACCCCAAACACAGTTCTCCGAGTCCAGATCGGAAAAGCGCTTTCGCCGTGCATCATACACTTACACAAACTTTAAGATACACACCTGCCTGGGCGTACGCGTATTATCCGTCCAGACGTCCACCCTCACTGAAATGACCTCTCATAGATGTGCAGGTGCTACGGGACCTAGCGTGGACCCAAGCCACTGCAGGATCGTTTCAGTCACTGTCTGCGGTGCCTCTAACATGACCCAATGACCAACGCCGGGGATCGGCACGACTTCCAGTTGATCTATGAATTTCCTCGAGTTCTGAACCGCCGCTGTGGAACAGACCGAGTCGTTGATTCCATAGAGGAAAAGGACAGGGAGATCAGCGCGGAGCTTCGAGGGTAGGGCTGCATCTGGAAAGACGGGTCTGGTGAATTGCGTCGTTTGGGTGGGACCAGCTGACCTTTTTCCTCTTCGAAACGTGACTTTGTTGTGCGGTAATAAGACAGTGGGCCTGTCATACCTCTCTGGAAGTTCGAGATGTAATACTGAAGTTCCTGAATTGCGAATTACAAAGGGATGATCTAGAATAAGAGTGAAGCCTACCTCGTCATTCAAGATGCATCCGTCAGGTCCCTTTCCGTCGAGTAAAAGCTTTTGAAGTTGGCCTATGCGTGTGAACGAGGTGGCTGTCTGACCGGCTGTCCTGAACGAGAGCCGAATGAACAAAGACAACTCGAGAGACGTGTGAGGATACATGGGCAATTCAGAGAGATTTCCCCTTACATTGGCTTCGATTTCGGCGGTGGATTGCTCGGAAGCAAAGTAAACTTGGTAGCCATAAGATGGATGAAGGCGAGCCAAGTCATGCACCGACATGTGATGTGCTGATGGTGGAGTATATGGTATAGACAATCTGCGTCGAGCGATTCAGGCATGCTTCACGACGATACAAGGGTGCACATACATGACGAGTGCAAGTAATCTTGTAGGATACCACAGTGCGAACCTAGTTGCTGTGAATGAACCCCAGTCATGGCCAATGAGGACCTGGACGGCACTGAGGATGCGCGACGAGGTAGCAGAGACGGGAAGCACTGACGGCCCTCTGGACACCCAAGTGATCGAGGAGGGCGGCGAGGTCGTCACAGAGTCGCTTCATGGTGTAGGCGGATGGATCGATGGGCATGTCTGTTGTGCCGTAGCCCAACATGTCTGGTACGACGACGCGGTATCCGTGTGCGACCCAGGGACGTATCTGATGTCTCCAGCCATACCAGAGGTCGGGGAAACCGTGGAGACAGAGGAGGGTGGTGGGCGATGTGTTGGATGTCGGGCACTGGTCGACGTAGTGATACGACCTGCCCGTCGTGAGGGATACGTGGTGGTGGGACAAGTCCATGATTGAGTCAGAGGAGGAGGAGGAGGCAGTGTTACCGGTGCCGCGACGAGCACGGCAAAGTCCGCAGTCGCCTCCTTGTCCTCCACGCTGACTGTCCGCGTTGTACCACGTCCTCGTCAAAACACGCTTTTCCTTCAAGATATCCTTCATCTTCTACAAACACTACTGTATTCACCATCATCATTGTTTTTCGCGATTTTTCACCGTTGCATCCTCTGATTTGACCCCAGATTCGAGTTCAGACGTCCCATATCACCCCACGATACAGGTCACGTCTTTTGCTCCCTTTCTTCCACTCTCGCTCATAGCCGCGCCCACAGTCATGTCTGCCGCTACCTCTTACCGTTCCACCCCCCATTCAAATCCATATCATGCGCAGTCCCCCTCACACCCTCTACCGCCCACCAGGAAGACCCGCACCGTCAGACGCAGAGGCAAGGCCCAGGATGACTTTGGAAGCGACGATGAATTCGTACGTGAAGTCGGGACTGACTCCGAGTCCGATGACGACCATTCCTCTGTCGACTCGTCCACCGATTCAGACACCGAACCCGTCTCCGAAGACATCCTCTCCGCGACTCATTCCCGCATACTCACTCCAAACACGACTCAGAGCTCAACAGACGTGCCAGAGTCTACCGCTACACAGACCAAAGGCGTCGACACTCGCCGCGCGCCATTTTTCGGTGACGCTGGGAATTGGTCCGAGATGGTTGCCGAGGAGAATGCCCATGGCCCCGCTGAACTCCCTGTCATCGAGTTTGCAGACCTCGCTGGTCCATCGACGGACCAGCGGTCCAAACCTATCCCTCACCGAAAACCTGCAAAATCATCCAAGCGCCCACCCGTCAGACGAACTGCATCAGCGCCTACAGTGGATCGTCCTGCTGTGCACCCTCTAGCCATGTCTGAGCAACCAGATGATGCCCACCCAGAACTTTCATCTGACCAGCCAGTACCCTCTACATCCAGGCAATCCTCTCGGAGTGGCTATAGGCGTCCTCCTGGCCAGTCAGTTCGCCAGGCATACCAGCAACGGCTGGAGACAGACCCATCTTATGTTCCCACTGTCGGTGAATTTTGGGGTCATGACGATCGCTTGATCGACAAAGACCTAAGAAGTTTGAGCGGATGGTGGAGAGGTCGGTGGCAGGATCGAGGTCGTGGGAGAGGATTCATTCGTGGAAGGGGCAGAGGTGCAAGCTTTGCTGGCCCAAATCCCATTTTACGGGGCACTCAATCTGAGGACGACTTGCCTACACAAGAGAAATCATCTGCTGAGCTTCCCCGCATTGATCAGCCCTGGACACATGATGGCTTTGAGGAAATGAAGAAGCGAGATGAAAGGAGGCGTGAGGTAGCACAGCAACAGCCACCAGCTCGACCAGCTCGAGGCTTTGCCCCTTTGCGTGGGAGAGGTGGGTTTGTTACTGCACGTGGACGAGCCGGAGCGGCTCGAGGTGGTAACGTTGCTCCTCCACCTTCAAGATCAACTACCACTTCAACTGCTCTCTTTGTACCCGGAAAAATCTGGTATGCCATGAAGCCCGAGTACCCTTGGACGAAACACCTCGAGACGTCCCTTTTCCATGACAGTGGACCCAAACCTCGCCCTGGCAGTAGCCCAAGCTATCGGGTTAAGCTTCCCAACGCAGCGGCACAAATTGTTCTTGGGTCGGCGCAGGCTGCTCAGCTCCCCAAGCCACCACCCTCTTCGGAGCTGCAGGGTTCAGAGGAGGGCGAGAAGAACTTCGTTGTGCGCTTGCCCAAGTGCAACGTCAAGGAAATGGAGGTGCAGCCGAGCACGGCATCTGCAACCATTGTCGAGGAGCCCCATCTTGAGGATGTCTTTACTGTGAGGCCCGAGCTTGTTCCTCCTCGTGCACCGATAGTCGACCTTAAATTCCCATCTGCTCCTGTGACCGTTGCCACTCCCGACGTTACCCCGACCGCCATTTGCTCTGCTCAGCCTGCAGAGCCATCAGTTGCCTTGTCTAGCTCTGCTCCGTCGCCAGTGCAAGTGCAACCTACTCAACCCACCTCGGGGGTCGTTGATGGTGTCCTTCATGGACACCAAGACACGGCGGCCCCAACACTCTTGAAGGCAGATACACCCCATGCACCTGACCCACAGGAGGCACCTGGAAGCCGCCGAGTCATCCCACCTGTCCCCCCACCGTTGCAAACTGTTTTTACCCCTCCACAATCCTCGCCTCCATACAACTCGCCGTACGGTTATGGCTCACCTTTGCCACCTGGTATTGCAATCAGTCAACATGGCATGGCATATGAAGTGGCGACTGGTCGCCCCGTGTACCTTTCTGCTCCCATCTATACACCACGTCCTTTATCCCACGGTATGATGACACCGCCAGGTGTATCATACATGTCTGGACAAATGCATCATCATTCCACTGGGTCTCCAGACTTTCTATCGGCACCCCATACCCCTCCTCTTAACGGATTTATTGATCCAACAACTGGTGGACCAATATTTGCGTTCCCTCGGCAAAGCTCTCGGATTGAGATACGGGCACCTTCCTCGCAACTCGAGCCAAAGTCTGCTAAGTCGCAGCGACGACCATCCAACCTGAGGACAAGCGCTGCTACATTTGAGTTCCCACGACCCTCGAGCCCTGTCAACGAAGCGCAATCGTACTCGCCTCGGACAGAGCAGTATTCGTCGCACAACCCTTTGGAAGTGCATGGTGACGCTAACGCTGCGTCGGAGCAACACGTGGATTCTGCCATGTATAACTACACGGCTTATCCGCATGCTTACTATTACCAGGAACAGTACGGATATTCTCCATACTATGACATGTCCCACATGCCACAGTATGAGATGTATCAGACTGATCCGCATACGGCTCAAGCTGTGTACTACTGAGCGAACGTTATATCGGTGGCGAGCTGTATTCGGCTTGTCTCTTCATTTCTTCCCTTCTTTTTCTCTTTTTTGGTTGAATAGTTTTGGGATACATACACCGCTATCCACTGTTTCGCGTCCCGTGTTTCTGATGGCCTGCTGCAGTGACGCTTCGCTTGTACAGACTTGCATCCGCTTACATCCATGCACATATATTGTTCATAGTCGTCTCCATGCACTTGTTCTCTTGTCTTGTTGCCGGTTTCTGACCTCCACCGTCTCTTGTTTTCTTTCTCTCTTTCTCATGTTAAGGTGGTTGATTAGCTGAATATTACGTAATTGTGACCCCTCATGGTATCTTGTATTGCTTTGTCAGCGTGCCGCATTTTGAGGGCACCGACTCATCGCCTGATGGCAAGACTCTTCTTGTCCTCCAACCATCACCGCGCTTTGAGTAGCCGCCTTCACTGAGCGTATCCCTTGCAAGTGTATATTTGAAGACGAAATTTGTTGTCATATTTTTGACAACTGGTCGAGTCAGGACTCACATTCATTAAAGTTAGAGCGCTCAAAATCGCTCCCTCGTTCTACCACTCGCTCCTCAAGCCCCCTCACACAAACCCCCTCGTGACATCTTTTCTGGTTGTCTTCCATGGCATTTTCACAGCCATTCCCGCTCGCTGCGAATGCGCAGAAAGTCCATCAACCCACATACGGCCCAGATTTGGCCGTGCGTCTTATCTGTCCGGAATGCAGGGACCCCAATCCCAATATTGTCGAGGAGTTTGGAAGCGGGGATCTCGTGTGTGGGGGTTGCGGTCTCGTGTTGGGTGACCGTATTGTGGACACCAGGAGCGAGTGGAGGGTAAGTCTCCTTTCCAGCTTTTTTTTTTCGTTTTTTCTACTCTTTTTCCTACGGCACTGCATACGACGTTGTTGTTGTTTTTATTCTATAGACGTTTGCCAACGATGAAGGAGACGACCCTTCTCGTGTTGGTGCTGCGTCCGACCCTCTACTAGAGGGCATGGAACAGCTGGATACCGTCATTAGTTTCCGGGACGGCGGGTCGGGTATCGCACGTGAGCTGCAGCGTGCCGCCTCACGCTCACAGAGCTCTCGCTCCGAGCGCAACCTCCTTACAGCATTCCGCGATATAGGAAGCTGGTGCGACCAGTTCTCGTTACCCAAAACCATTAGCGACATCGCCAAGCAGCTGTACAAACGATCGGACGAAGAAAAGCTTCTCCGTGGAAAGCCCCTCGAGGCTGTCATTGCTGCATGCATCTTTATTGCTTGTCGTCAGGCGCACGTTCCCCGGACGTTTAGGGAGATTTGTAACCTGACGCATGTGTCGAAGAAGACGCTCGGACAGTGCTACAAGGCGCTCGAGCAAGCGTTCAACCTCTCTCCTGGTGCCACTGCACAGAGTAACAATGCCAACAACCCATCGACGGGACCAGAGACGCTCCTCGTGCGGTACTGCAACCACCTCGACCTGCCCGTTAGCGTGCAGTCGATCTGCTCGGATATTATCGTTGCTGCACGCCAACACGGCATTGCAGATGGGCGGAGCCCCGTGTCTATCGCAGGTGGTGCGATATACTTTACGTGTCTGTTGTTGGGCAAGGCAAAGCTGGCACGCGACATCAGTGCGGTGGCAGGGGTGAGCGAGGGGACGATCAAGCTGGTGTATCGGCTATACTATTTAGATCGGCAAAAGTTGGTCAAGGAAGAGTGGATCAAGGACGGCAAGGCCAACATGGACAACCTGCCTGCCGAGAAGTAGGTTGAGGAGGGCCATTCATCTGGAATATTTTCGTCGTACCATTGCTTATTTGTATGTACTCTTGGATGTATTTCTGGCATTGGTATGAAATGGACAACTGCCATAACGATCTGAGTGAAGGTGAGATGACCGTCGAAAGGTCTACGTCAACGTCGTTTGCCTCCCCGTTTGCTTCCTCGTTTGCTCTTTGATCCACCTTCCAATTCTCGTCCCAGCGCAACACCACCCTTGCCCTTACTAACTGCCCGAATCGCTTTCCGAATGTTGAGCACATCGTCGCCGCCGTTGTTTTTCCGAGTGCGTTTAGCCTCACTGTCCAGACTTGACAGTATAGCAAGCGAAGCTTGTTTCTCTTGCTCTACGGATGCCTCCGTGGGTTCAAACTGGACAAATCGACTGAGTACGAAAAAAAAAGAAACCCTCCCCGAGGCCAACAGCGAGAGCACGGGAACCCGTCGACGCACCTTGCGCTTGATGCCGCGCATCTTCGCCTCCCCCTCCAGCCGCCTGTCGAACTTGCCCATGCTGGCCGTGCTGATGCGTGTCGAGGCGAGCGTCCGGTCGATGTCGGCTTCACGCTGAGCGTTTGGAGTGCTAGCAGTCGCACGTGCCATGTTTTGCAGTCGCTGACGCTCGTTCTTGGCGACCCGAGCTTTGCGTGCGTTTCGAGCTTCCTGAGCGGGATCAAAGTCCACCGCTACCAACATCTCAGAATCCGCGCGAAAAAAACGGAGGAAACCACACACCGGCGTCCGCCTTGACTTCGTGTATCCACTGTTCCTCCTTCTCCTTGTTCTTCCCGTCCCGTCCCCACCGGTGTACCCATTCTTGTTTTTCCTCGTCCCAGACGGCCTTTTCGTGGCGTTTTTTCTGGATGCCTTTGGTTGCAGCGAAGCGTTCCCATTTCGTGGGCGGTTTGGGTTTCGGGAGGGGTTTGGCACGCGGGAGGGGTGTCGTGGGTGGTGGGAGTTGGACGAGTGGGCCGTCGGGGGATGGTTGGGTGGGTAGGGCATAAAGGACGGCGATGAGGGCTTGTATACCATCACGTGCGGTTGATTCGAGGTATTCGTCGAGGTTTGCCCTGCATTGCGGGTGAGGAGAAAAAGTCCGGCATGGGTGGAATGTACGGCGAGAAAACTTACGCGTAGCTTTCTTGGTCGATTGGGTTGAGATCTGTTACGGTGAGGAAGCCAGCGTCGACATCGAGGGGTGTGTCTTTGTCGACAGTGACGGATTGGCTGAGGAGCGGATGAGACGATGCACCCGGGGCACTGTGATCTTTGGATAAATAGGACACGACTTACATTTTGGCCGAGTGGGCTGCGAGCAAGTCGGATACGTCCATCTTGCGACACGTCGACGCTAATCAAAAAGCGAAAAAGGGTAAGACGATATGTGGATTTTGATTCACGGTTCAAATCCCCCAAGTACGAGCCGAGTAGAAGCCGACCGTGGTTGGTGGTAAAACGCGGTAAGAATGGGACGAACAGAGCTGGACTGCGCTGGAACGGATACAAGAAAAAAATGAGACCTTTCAGCTGGAGATATGTGTACACGTGACTAGTACGCGCTACTACAATCCCATCGCCATCATCCTCTGTACCAGGTCGCAGTGGAATACGGAGCCTCTGGAAGTTGCTAGACTGCCATCCTGTTCAACGTTTGGCACGCGAGGAACTAGCAACCGTGTCCAAATAGTTCAGAGTATTTCAGTCAAGACTTCAGGGGCTAACATGTTGCAGTGGCATTGTCATTGCAGTGATCAGTTTCAAGGAAACAGCAACGAGGATATAAATGTCGTAAGATATCATGATTCAGACTATGATGGTATTGTCACAATGTATATGAGTGTCTAGCTTACGAGGACTTTTGGTTAGGACGACGCAAAGTGTTTGTGGTAGCCCTCGAATGCAGACTTTGCGTCCGCGAGCAGAGTGCCAAGCAGGTTAACATCGCCCTCCGCAAGGTGCGAACGGTCATCCTGATCGACCTCCAGACATGTCAATGTCTGGTTCGGGGCCGCCCCGTTCTCCTTCATCTGTCGTGTCACCTTGTTCCTCCACTGCCGCCACACCTGTGTGTCATTTGGGATAAAGTCTAGCAGGATTTTTGCAGGATTTGCGCCACCATACGGGCTCTCCATCCCATCGCAGATAAGGAGACAGGCAAAGACTGCCGTCGTTGTCCTCGTTCCAAGACGGAACGTACGCATGTCCGGCCTGCCTAGCTTTTCAAAGAGGATTTTCGCCTGGATTTTTTCTTTCTCCAGCGAGGAGAGGTACGAGTTATAGACCCATGAGACTCCGAGCGACGCGAGAAACATGAGTTGGCCAAAGAGTGTTCCCTGGGGGATGAGCAATAGTTGAAGCAAGAACTGGACGAGGAGAAGCAGAGAACACCAGCCGACGCTATTGTATGTAGGTGCTCCATCTATTTTCAGCGAAAATTTCCCCTTTGTGATTGCGTTGGCATCCTTTTCAGCTCCCTTCACCACTATTACCGTATCATCCCCGATGAGCATCCCGTCACCCGGTGGCGCACCTGGTGCTGGCTGCTTGACGCTATCGAGGGAGAGTTTCCCAGAGCCAATCACTAGACAGGCAACTCCATTGGAAACGATACCGAGTAAGATCATCGAGAAGGAATACCAGTCTGTGACCAATGCACACATGATGCAGGACAGGAAGCTGGTTTGGATAGGGATGAAGGCGAGAAGTGCATTGCCAATGGGTCTTTGGGGAACCCTTTCATCGTACTTGACGTCTTTCAGCTCCAAGTACGCAACCTTGCTTGGAGCAGTTACTCTTCCCGCAATCGATATCAAGCCCTCTTCATCCTTGGCGATCATCATCGTGAGGTATCCCAGGTGGCCGGACTGCATCTCTGTCCCGGAGAGAGCGGCAACATATTTGGGTCCTGCCCTTCCATCGAGCCCGAACGAGATCGCTGGGGTCTCGTTTGGACCTGGGAATAACCCGTCCCAGACACGTGAAGCTGCAAGCTGGCCAAACCGTTTTGCGATGGTATAACTCCCAGGTGAATTGTACCATCCTAGCCACCGTCTGCCCTTGAACAGGTGGACGGTAGCCATGGCCGAGATTGCCTCCTCGCCACCAAAGAAACCGGCGACACCAGACGCATCGAGGGTGAATTTTGTGTCCTGGAGAGGTCTGTCGAGGACGGGCATCGTGGGTATGGTTTTGGTGCTTCATCTTCTACTGTATTAAGCCACGTTTAAAGCGCTCGGCCTTTTCCCACTTGTGTTGTTACCTCGTTCATGTACGTTCCAGATTTGGACGCCCCTGAGAACCAAGCGTCCGAAATCACCGCCCTCGTTGCAGGTGCGGATGGTGCCAAGGTCAACACGTTTTAGTTTGTCGTTCCTGTGGGAGCCCCTTGCCCCCATTCGGGTACCTTTCAAGCAGTTAGGAGAGCATCACCTTCATGTAGGTCCCAATGGCTGTCCTCCCTGAACTTGTTCTTGCCTGCCCAACTTCGCGGCTTGTGAGATATCTGATCTACGTGTCTCCGTCGCTTCCGAGTGCAATTTAGTACATGACTGTTTGTCTTAGAGACGAAATGATGGCAACGACTTACTGCCGATGTTTCACATATACTTCCGTTTCAGAAACCGGAGACTAATACACCCACTCATGGTCTGCGTACGTCATGTTCCCTGCCAAGGTACCCTGCATATCAAGTACATATGTAAGGAAACACAAGTGCAGTCTATTCACCAACCCCACTGATTGCGTCAATAACAGGGCAAGCTGGTACGTTGGCAATGATTTAGCCACCGCCGCCATACGTCGTCACTGCACATGCGGTTCCTGCGCCGCACGGGCGTTAAAGTGAACCCACATGCAATACAAATTCTATAGCGTGCTCCACGCCATTCCATCGTTGTGACTCTTCTGTAGCTGGACATGTTGCTTGGCTTGGTCGCGCCCAGGAAAGAAACACAAAGCCATCATAATGACCAGGAGGACTACTGTATTCGACTCGTAACCGTACGTTTCGTCTCAGTTCCAGCAAGCACAAGCTGACGACATGAATCCAGGGCACCTCAGGTCCCGCACCTGAAGAAAAGGTTGCGCCGGCGCAGATTGTAGACGAAATAGCACAGAAAGTACTTTCGGGAATGCCACTGCGTCTGATCAATCTGAATACGGGGACGTTTTCCTCAAGCGCTGAGCTTCTGCGCGCTTTTAAACGCTCAGCCGAGTATCAGACCCTCGTATCCGACCAGTCGCTCATGCTCGACGACCTCGCAGAACGGGCTGATAACGTTATACGCAAATACTTTGCGTATGTCATGCTATCTCATGTGTGGGGCGAGGAAGAACCCTTGTTCGGAGATGTCAAGTTGATTCCCAACATCCTCGAGATGTCGCCTTCCTCTCCCGGAACCTTCAAGTTGCAGAATTTCTGCTGCATAGCCAAGCAGCGAGGCTTCCGCTGGTGCTGGAGCGACACTTGCTGTATAGATAAGTCCAGCAGCGCCGAGTTACAAGAG
>JBBPJS010001192.1:0-11799 GCA_038088835.1 Singerocomus rubriflavus
GGAAGTGATGAGTCAGCATCAGAAGGTTTTCATAGACGAAGAAGTGGCTTAGCGTGTGGCTAGCCTTTGGTAATATAGGTGTAGAGCGAGGAGTGAAGTGAGCGAGATAAAGGAAAAAGATGTAACACTGACTCTCCAACTCATCTGGAATACAAGTCTTGAGGGGGGGGAAGTGTTATAACATCATACATTCCCTTTACACTTTTTCATCTTTTTTCACTTTTCCATTATCTCATCTCTTGATCTAATCTTTTATCTTATCTTCATCACATAACTAGGTCAGGTGACATGTCATATGACTGATCACATAATCAGATCTAGACTGATGATGTCATGTATATAGGTTGCCTCATGAGCACAGCCTGTTTAATCTCCATTTATGAAAGAAGCCTTCTTTTCATTTCCGTTGCTTCTTTCCTTCTCTTTCATTTTGATGCCTTGAGGCATTAATCTCTGTCTCTTCTTTTTCACACCTTATCTATGATGTCACCTGGCCATGCACACTGTAGCATAGTATAAATATGGGGTGTATTTGACTAATCCTCCTCAGTCTAATCCACTTGGTTATTTACCTCCTAATAGGTTGAGACCTTAAGGATATTACTCCTTATCCTTACACTCCATCTCTCATCCTGTTATCTGCATGTCTTTGTGGTTTTTGTGGCAAGACCCTGCATGGTATCTGTGAAACAGCAAGTTTTTGTGATTGCCCTATTAGAAGTATAGTGTTTCCCTAGAAAGTACAACACTTGGTCTCTACACTCAATACCCTCTTAGTGATGAAGAACATGCTGGTACCTTTATGGTAGCTGGCCCCTATGCAAACCTCCCTGCCCATAACCTCCAGATTTGGAGTCCTCATTGAATTCTCTTACATAACCCATCTCTAGTGCCTTTTGACCTGTATGACTATCTTAACTACAAGGACCAAGTAAACTCTAAGGATCTAGCTCAGATTCATCATCTCGTCCTTTCTGAACCAGCCTTTCCTAATGATTGGATTGATTGGTGCTTATCTAAGCACTTTAATCCTGTTATTAATAAGTATTTCACCCATCGAGAAGAAGAATATCTTGGTAGGACTAATGGAAAGTTAGAAGCCACTGAGGCAAAGGTAAAGGCTCTGAAAAAGAAGAAGTCAGAGCACAAAAAAAAGATAGCTTTACTCAGAGCTAAACATCATTTCAATTTACATTCTTGTCATTACACCTTATAGTCTCTAGGCCTGATAGTCTAAATTTTTAATCATTACATATTTTGACCCTTTTGTGTCATATTGTGAGACTTCTGAACCAGAAGATGATTCAAGTTCTCCAATAAACACTCCACACTATTCCCCATCTGCTTCACCTACTTCAATAACTCCACCCAATATGTCAACTAATCAGCAACTCACTGACATTCTCAACCACCTTGTTCAGCTTACATTGAACATAAACTCCCAGTCCCACCAGAAAGACATAACAAAGAAAATTGCTGACCCCAGTAACTGGGATGACAAATGCAAAAATCTATGCCTCTGGCTAATGAAGGTTCAAGTATGGCAGAACATCCAACAGTGGGGTTCTAACAAACTCTGCTGCATTGCAGTGCTATCTAGGTTTGAAGGAGGTCAAGCCTCACTCTTTGCAAGATTAGAAATCAAAGACTACATGAAAGGGGAAAAAGAATGGCTGCTTGATGCACAAGGCAATCCAACAGCCAATCATAAAGGAGATGTGGCATGGCCTGATTGGGATGCTCTAAAGGCTAAAATCACTTGCTACTTCTATATTGACTCATTAACATATGAGTCTTTAACTAAACTAGAAAACTTGAAGCAAAATGGATGTAACACTTTTGATTGGCTCTCAAGGTTTAAAATGCTAGCTGATGAAGCAGAGGTAGCAGACAATTATGCACTTGTACTCCTCAAATGACTAGTGAGTCATCCTATTTATCATCAGATTAACTTATGAAAACATAATGCAATCTGGGAAGAATGGTGTACAAAGATTCAGGAAGTTGGGATGTCCTTTGAAAAGGAAAGAGAGGAATGAGGCAACTTTGCCTCATTCCAATCTCATTCAAATCTCCCACCTTCTTGAGTTATGCAACACCCTCAGCCTTGCCTATAGTCTCCCAATACACAATACTCTGCCCCTCATGGACCTTTCCCACCACATTTTACGGCTACTGGAACACAATCTGGTCATGGTGCACCAATGGATATAAGTGTTCAGTAGACAACTCCTGCAAATCACCCTCCTCCAATCAATAATTGATTTGCTCCTCCTTGACTTTGCTACAGTTGTGGCAAATCAGAACATATTCACACAAATTGTTCCATGAATCCTCATTGCTTTGTATGACAGCAAGTCATGTATGATCAATGGGGACAGCCATCTATCTACCACTCTCCTTCTGTTGAACAGGAGTATGTTATAACACAAATGGTAGGAACTGAGTTTTCTCAGGAATCAGATGAGAATGGTTGGCACTCTGCCCAACTCTATGGTATGTGTGACTCCTACCAAGTCATGCAGCAAGCAACCATTCCTCAAGCTGGTCCTTCCTACTCCCAGCCCATTTCCCAGTTCAGCACCTCCACCTGTGCTGTTTATACGACTGAGAAAGCTGAGGCATATTACCATGACAAGTTTGCTACTAAAGCATGTGCTGCTGTTGTGAACAATATTTCTTTAAACTAAGCAAGACCAAAGATAATAGGGGTATCAATGGTCATGGACTCTTACCTAGTTTCTCTTCTTTCATTTCTGCTGACATTTCTAGTTCTTCTCTTACTAATGTATTTGATAGTTCAGAGCTGAACTCTACAATCAAAATGGCTTTTGGTGTATCCATCAGGGTGTCTCAATCAAGTGTGGCACCAGATCTCAAACATAGTGTGCTTAATTCCCTGCTAAGGTGAGTAAAAGTCCATTTCATAACTTATAAACCCTCTAGTTTCCTCTCTCATCATGGTGAATTCAATGTCCCATGTCAAATAAACATAAAATACAAAAACAATGATTGTTTGGTCGAGTTAAAAGCTCTTCTTGATTTAGGGGCTTGTAATACTTTTATAGATCAACAGGTTGTTGAACAATACTGTCTACCTATACAAACCCTGCCCAAACCCTTAGATGCAATAAATGCAGATGGTTCCAAGAACCTTTAAGATTCCATCTCCCACTATATCACTCTTTTCATTACAATCCAGGGTCATACAGAAGCATTGGATGCTTTGGTCTCTACTCTTGGCACACACCATATTATTATAGGTTATGACTGGCTTGCTCACCACAACCCTAACATCAATTGGGTTGAAAAAACTATTTCATTTCCTAAATGTACCACTCATTGTAATCTTTATTTACAATTTGCTCAACAAATGTGTCAAATGACCATTGAAGAGCAGGAGGAGCTTGAAAAGCAAGTTCCCAAAGCTTACCACAACTTCCTAAATGTATTCTTTGAAAAGGAATCTGAATGGATGCCAAAAAGGAAGCCTTGAGACCATGCAATAGAGCTCAAAGATGACTTTGTCCCTAAAAAAAAAAAGAGTTATTCCATTGTCTGAACAAGAGCAGAAGGAAGTTCATACTTTTCTGTCGAAAGAATTAAAGAAAGGATATATTCATCCTTCAAAGTCTCCTCAGACAGCCCCTGTCTTCTTCATTCCCAAAAAAGATGGGAAGAAACACATGGTAATGGATTATCATTATCTTAATGAAGGCACTATCAAAAATACCTATCCTCTTCCTTTAATCTCCACTCTTATCAATTAGCTTAAAGGTGCTGATATGTTCACCACTTTGGATCACCACTGGGGATATAATAACATAAGGATTAAAGAAGGCAATGAATGGAAAGAAGCATTTGTTACCCCAGAAGGTGCCTATGAATCTCTTGTTATGTATTTTGGAATAACCAATTGTTGCGAAACCAAAGAGTTATGCTACTCTGCCAAACAACCCAACCAACCCAGTGGACAACCAGAGATCTCGGTATAGGGCTAAACCATAGATGTTGGATAAAGGAATGATAACTAGGACAGTCTTGAGATCTTCAGATAGAGAAGAGGATGGTGCGTCAGGGGGAACAACTATAACCAGGAACTCCAGGACTACTCTTGCAAGTCCTTGATAGAACCATACTCTTGCAACAGTACTCTGTCTTTGTTACATACTGAACCGGGTGGGACAGCACGTAGCCCTTGAGACAAAGTGTGGTCAGTGGTTTAAAATGTGTAGTCTTAAAACGAGGGTTTTAGAAGGATATAGTGAGGAGCTATCCTTCAAGGATTTGCTGAGTTGGTTAGACGTAGGCATACTGGACGAGGTATGAGTGGGCAGCAACTAGTATTGCTGAGGTACAATGTACGAGTGGTAGTACAAGGGAGACAAAAGCTGAAGTATTGGTATACTATACACAACGTATTTATAGGCAGGTCTGCATGCACAGACCATGCTTGAGGGCAGGTGTGAGAGCTGCCTGGGATGATGGTAGCCTATAGCATAAAGGGATCATAAGTAAACAAGGAATGCTGACGAAGGTGAAGCCAAGCTGTGCATGGAAAAGAAGAGTAGAAAGAGAAGCACAGATGAAGGTGTGAGAATGGGAATGTATGAGTCAGCATTCATGTAGAGGAAAAGTCATCATACGGTTGACTACTTGGAGTGTAGTTGCAGGTGTAGTCGTAAGTAGTTGAAGAGAAGAGAAAAGATGTAATAGTCTTCCTCCTAATACCTAACCCCTAACAGGAAAGGCATAATCATGTTCAGCTCTTGGGGTGAGGGTTTCGAGCCTTGGGTGATCACATAGCTATTACCAGGTTGCAACCCTTGAGAACAAAGTCAGTGTCACCATAGATCCATGATATGTTTAATAACCCAATGAATGTTCCAACAAGATGCATAGTGATACTCATGGCTTAAATATCTGTAATGTCCAATTCTAATATGATAAGACCTATCAGCAGTGATAGCTTCTCTAGGTCACAGGTATAACATTAGTAGCCGATATGATGAAGACTACATCACATGATTTTTGATAGTTTCTGGTACTGGTTCTTGATACAATGAATGGGTTCTATACTTGCATTGGTTCTGGGTTCTGAACTAGCCGAGGTACAAGTTGGCTCTCTTGCCTAAGTTGGCAGTTCAGTGCTGAAAGGAACTGATGATAGAATAATAGAGGGGAGAAGGGGAGGAGTGGCTTTATCTCCAGACATCTCACTCCTAAGGCTCAATGAAGAGGGCTAGGCACATAACATCCTTTACTTAACTGTTGTCACTAGGCCACCTTGGTAGGCAGGGTAGGATGTGAGGAAACAAGTGGATTAGGCTGGGGGAACAGCCTGTACTCATAACCCCTTATATACATTACAGGATCATGCACAGACCAAGCTGTGACAAGGGTCTAGGGTATAGTGAGATTAATGCTACTGGTAGATAAGGTAAAGGGTAATGTCCATGTATGAAACGTTAGGCAGCCTCATGTATCAGAATGGAAGAAGTGGACATGAGGTGCAGAGTTTAATATAGTGTGGGATGATTGATCACAAGATGTGACTGATCAGAAAGGGGATCATGGCAGAGATCCATCTAGAATCTTGTAGGGTTTGTGATTGAGATGCAATCTTGATAGTGATCATACTGATCAGATGATAAGGTGGAGATAAAGGAAGAGGGATCAAGATCGGAATGAAAGATGTAATTGATGATGTTGTAAAGGATGTGAAGAGGTGATATCTGTGAATGTGATCATCATGAAGGGTGAAGGCGTGACAATGTGAAGGGAACGAGGGAGGTCATGTGATCAGGGAGTGGTCGTGAGAAGTACTCATGCAGTGCAATCATGCAGTCATTGTACTAAGTATCATACACAATTCGTAACACTTCCCCCATCTCTAGAATGGATTTCAGACATCCAAAGATCAGGGAGAATTGTGTATCAGAATCATGTTGATCATGAAAAGGAAAATCATCATCCAATAAAGGACTGACAATTAACCAATCGTAAAGGGTGGTGGGAGGGGACTGGGCAGACAAGGCAATATTCGATGGAGTGCAGTGCTTGAGGGCAAACTCAAAGAATAATATCTAAGTCATTCCATTAGCTCTTGAGATCCAATTCCATACTTGAGGTATAAGAGTCAAAAGTTCTGTGTATGACCAGAAAGGGAGTCAAATAGAATTCCATATGTTTCAACAGAAAGTGTATGACTAGAAATGCAGAAGGGTTTTGAGGATCTTCTTGCCAAAACCTATAAAACCAAGAGGGAGAGCTAAACAGTTTATGTGTCATATTCAGGATGTTTCTGTGAATGGTGAATGATGGAGAGTTTGATGCAAAATGTCGAAGAGAAGGGCGATAAGACCAAATCTTTTAATGAATAGGAATCTTTGTTGAAAGAACAATAGAGTTGAGTGATCTGCCAACTCATAGAATCAGGAGGACAGAGAAAACCTTTTAAAGACTTGCTTAGATCTAAGATCTTTTAGAGTCTTATCCAGAACTAAAGCATTTTATAGTTATACTGAGGACTTCAATATATTTCATCGCAAATGACCATGGTATTCCCAGACAGCATCATCATTGATTTCATAAATGATTCCATAGTTTAAAGTCTTTGGCTAGACAAATGCATTTCTTTAAAATCTTTAGCTAGACCGGAGGTTCAGAAATATTTTGAACTTGAAGAACTTATTTGAATACTTCATTTTGTTCTTGATATTTTGTCAACAGCAGCTTTCTCTATATCCCGGGGAATAGATCTTCAGGGTTACTACTTCTCACTGGCTTCACCATTTGACTGGCTACTACTTCCTTTGAGCTTCACCTATTAGATCGAAGAGAGAAAGGATGAGATGGTTCTTGCAATGTGCAGGAATGCAGGGTACTTTTCTTTTCTTGACTTTACTTGAGCTTCAGATAGAGCCTCACTTCTCCATAGAGACAAATAACTTTCTCTTGGCATCTTGTGCAGTCTTGAAAATACTTTTTCCCTTAATGCTTGAATGAGAAAAAGGGTGGGGATTTCTAGTTTAATGATCTAGGAGAAAATCCAAATGCCTAGAAAGATCTTAGTGGTAACAAAGGATGCTGCTGGATACTGATCTTACCAACTTGATCAGTTTGGTAGTTTATAGTCTTTCCAGACTCTAGGCAGTTTATTGATATGCTGATCTAGATAGTTTTAAATCATTTCGGATTATACCGTAGTTTATAGACATTGCAGTCTACATGAAAAGCTTTGAAGTAATCTCTGCAATCAGTTTTTTGAAGAGAATATATTTATCCTCATGTCTAAGCTGAGCAAACTTTTCTTCTTTTATACTTTTATAATGTTTCTTTTATTCTTTTGACTTTTTGTATATTCTTTTCTTCTTTTCAAGGACGCAGCAAGAGTAAAAAGAGAAACATAATTGAGGAGCAGTTTTCAATCTTGAATAATTGAAAGTCTTAATAGTCAATGAGACTTCAGTTGTAATGAAGGAATATCTTGGACTTCAATCTTATTCTTGATCTTGAATGTTTCCTAAAAGAAAAAGAGAAAGGAAAAGAAAATAAACCTTTTGAGTTCTTGTTCAGGAACAAATGAGTTTCTGTTCATCTCAAGAACCATGACATTTAATGACTGTGCCAAATGTTGACTGTGTTTCTATTCTAACAGTTAGAACTAATGATCATTGAGCAAACAACCACCAGAAAGTCTTTAATGTCTCTTCAAGACAATTGCAAAGCTTGATGCATTGAGTCTTTCGACAGGGAACCTTACTTTTCTTTCAGAATGAATAATCCAGTGTCCTGAACCATATACCTTGCTTGCAATTTCCCAGTTTTACAATGAGGTAGATTGTTGGAACTTGTTTAATGACTAAAGATCAAAGTCAGGAGTTGAACAGTTTCTGAATATGTTCAGATCCTATCAATTGTCTTGTTATGACCACCAGAAAAGTTTAACAACATTTTAGTCATGTCTTCTTTTTGATCCAATCCTTTTTTCCATTGAAGGCCTCACTGTTTCTTTAATGAATAGTCTTGTGACCATACTTCTTGAAAACCGAATAACCATTCGCCAGATGATTAGACTATGTGGACCTTGAAGAAAACTTTCATGTTTAGAGACTGTGCAAATTGTCTATGACAGTTTCTGTACTTGTCCAGATACTGGAGGTTAGACGTTTTTAAATTATGTCTAGAATCGAATAACTTTCTAATCATTTCAGGATCTTTACAGAGTTAGTTGACAATGAAACAGTTTAATGTCATGTTGAACATCTCTTGACTTTGACAACTAAATGCCTTGGCCTTGAGTTGCACATTTGAGTTCTGTGCACATTGAATGTTAATGAGAGAAGGAAAACTTGAGCAGATCTTTGAAATAAATTTCTTCTTTGCAACTTGACTTATCCATACTAATGGGGCACCTAGGCTTCTGATATCTTCATCCATAATCTTTGGGAGCTATGGTTCACGATTCCATTCAGAGTCCTATTTCAACCCGAACTTCCCATAGGCCTTTTATAGTCAGATATCTTCAGCTTCGACAAACTGAGCATATGGCTTCATCACATCTTGAGTCTGAAAAATTCTTGGATCTGTCTTGTACATCTTCTCAAGTCCTTGCTTGTGATGAGTTTTATGTTGTACTCAGGACGAAGCTGTAAAGAAAAAACTAGAAGTGTCAGATAGATGATGTCATTGGTGGGGAAATGTTGATGAGGGAGTAAAGAAGGGATGGAAAGGGATTGATGCAGTTGAAAAGAATCTTGAGGAGGTACGATTGTTAACCGTCTTGTTACCAGAACAACTTCTTGAGCAGTGACTTCGTATCAAGACTTGATATTATCACAAAATTAAGTAACCATTCTTTTTAGTTCTTTGGCCAAGCTTCATTAGAAGACTCTGTGGAAGAATGCTTGATGTGTCTCAATCGTAAGTGTACTGAAGAAAGAGTTCTTGAGTGGCAATGTGAGCAGTTCTTAAACAAAAGCCTAGTATGATGTGCAATTCAGTCTTATTAACCTGACCATCTCAAAGGACATGTTTGATGCCTGTTAAGGTTTCATATACTCTGTTGACCAACCTTTAATTGATTCTATCTTCTTTGTCTTTGAGAACACAAAGTTTCACTTTGACTTGTGCAAAGTGAATCTTCTGACTAGACTTCTTTCGAAGCTTGCTTTCACAATTCCACCTAGGTCTATACTTTATAACCCTAGGTTTCAGCAAGGTGTTTCAGTTTGACACTAGTCTTCAGATAAGCTTCTTTGAACAAAGAAGGGACTTCGGTTTGCAAGAAAGATCTTCAACGTAGGAACAATTATTGAATGAGTGTCGTAAGAAAATCATTGAAGGGTATGTGGGGAGAAGGTTGTAACATTGAAGTACTTGTAGCAGAACACACTCTAGGTTCCTGTAATCGCAGCATCTGAAGCAAAAGGCTTGACAGACAGTATTCTAATGGCTTTGCAGCCGTGCTATCGTATAATGTCACGAGCATCAATGTGAATCTGGTTTTGGGTGTGATGGTGGACATGGGTATATTCCAAGTCTTCTGTGAAGTCATATGGGAAATGGTTCTCAAATGGGGAAGGTGGCACTTTTCTGATTGCAGGCCAGTAAGCAGCCTAATCCAAGTGTTGCAGAACCAAAGAGTTATACTACTCTGCCAAACAACCCAACCAACCTGGCGGACGACCAGAGATTTCGATACAGGGCTAAACCATAGATGTTGGATATGTTGTGAAACTGAAGAGTTCTGTCTACTCAATCACAAACCTAACAACCTGGCAGACAACCAGAGAACAATACAATGAGTCTGTATGAGATAACATCTGGAAGGGAGAGTGCTAAACAGCAGGGAATGGGGAATTGGATAAAGGAGAGGACTGAGTTGGTCTATCTTCATAAGGATCTCCAGGACTACTCTTGCAAGTCCTTGATAATGATGGTACTCTTGCAACCATGTTCTGTCTTCCTCCTAGTACTAATACCCTATGGTACTAGCATAATCATGTATGAGCCTTGGGGCAAGGGTTCCGGCTCTTGGGTAATCATGTAGCTGTTAATCAGGTTGCTATCCTTAAGAATGAGGGCAGTGTCACCATAAATGCGAGGGTATATTCTATAACCCCAAGCATGTCCCAACTAGAACACTGTGTTACTAGTGGCTTAAATATCTGTAGAGTCCTTGGTATGAATATGATAAGGATCAGCAGCAGTGAAAGCTTCTATGATTCACAGGTATAATATCATGGGATGTTATGATGGAGTCCCAATCACATGGTCTTTAGTATTTTCTGGTATTGAGGTTCTTCCAATGAATGAGTTCCATACTTGCATAGGTTCTGGGGCTGAACTAGCTAAGGTACGAGTTGGCTCTCTGGCCTAAGTTGGCAGTTCAGTACTGAGAGGGACTGTCGATGAAATGATAGAGGGGAGAGGGGAGGAGTGGCTTTATCTCCAGACATCTCACTCCTAGAGCTCAATGAAGAGGGCTAGGCAAATAACATCCCTTACTTGTACTTAGTCACTAGGCCACCTTGGTAGGCAGAGTAGGACGTGAGGTAACAAGTGGATTAGGCTGGGGAAACAGCCCTACTCATAACCCCACTACTTATACATTACAAGATCATGCACAGACCAAGCTGTGACAAGGGTCTAGGATATAATGGAATTAATGCTACTGGTTGATAGGGTAAAGGGTAATATCCATGAGTGAAAGGTTAGGCATCTCATATATCAGAATGAAAGAAGTGAATATGAGAATGCAGGGTTTAATGTAAAGGGAAGATCAATCACAAGGTGTGACTGATCAGAGAGGGAATCATGGCAGAGATCCATCTAGGATCTTGCAGGGTCATGATTGAGATGCAATCTTGATAGAGGATTGTACCAATCAGATGGTAAGGCGGAGATGAAGGAAGGAGGATTGAGATCAGAATGGAAGATGTGATCAGTGATGTCATGATAATGTAAAGGTAGAGGATGTGATGATGTGAACATGTGACAGGGTAAAGGTGTGAAGGTGTGAAGGGATCAAGGGAGGTCACGTGATCAGGGAGAGGTTGTGAGAAGTACTCGTACAATGCATGTATGCAGTCATAGTACTAAGTATCATACACAATTCATAACAGAATAAAGGAATGATGACTAGGACAGTCTTGAGGTCTTCAGATAGAGGAGAGGACAGTGTGTCGGGGGGAACAACTATAACCAGAAACTCCAGGACTACTCTTGCAAGTCCTTGATAGAACCGTACTCTTGCAATGGTACTCTGTCTTCCTTCTAATATCTAACCCCTAATAGAAAAGGCATAATCATGTTCAGCTCTTGGGGTGAGGGTTCTGAGCCTTGGGTGATCACATAGCTATTACCAGGTTGCAACCCTTGAGAACGAAGTCGGTGTCACCACAGATCCATGGTATGTTTAATAACCCAACAGATGTTCCAACAAGATGCACAGTGATACTCATGGCTTAAATATCTATAATGTCCAATTCTAATATGATAAGACCTATCAGCAGTGATAGCTTCTCTAGGTCATAGGTATAACATCAGTAGCTAATATAATGAAGACTACATCACATGATTTTTGATAGTTTCTGGTACTGGTTCTTGATACAATGAATGGATTCTATACTTGCATTGGTTCTGGGTTCTGAACTAGCTGAGGTACGAGTTGGCTCTCTTGCCTAAGTTGGCAGTTCAGTGCTGAAAGGAACTGATGATAGAATAATAGAGGGGAGAAGGGGAGGAGTGGCTTTATCTCCAGACATCTCACTCCTAAGGCTCAATGAAGAGGGC
>JBBPJS010001193.1:0-11797 GCA_038088835.1 Singerocomus rubriflavus
CTCAGACCGACGTGGAGGGAGCTCACCTACACCACGTTGGATCCCCAGGCGACGTCCAAGCCTGCACTCGTCTTTCATCCCAGCAACGCCGTGGGCCCATGCCTAAAGTTGCACGTGTCCGTCAGTCACGACGGAGAGTATATCCTCACACACGTCGTCGCTGAACATGTAGTCTAACAACGGTTTGTATTGCCATTCACGCGCTAATGTACAACGCTGGTCAGTCTACGTCTTCTACCGGTCTCTCGTCGGATGGTCGCTTGGGCCACCCATCAGGCCACCAGGGTTCCACTTTCCACCTCGTTCCATCTGGGACGTCGGCTTCGTCTACAGACAAGGCAATGTCCGGACGCAGGTGTTCTAAACGCAGGAGAGCGAGGCCGACGGCTGTACCAGGGCCCACAGATGGCGTGGCAATGGAAGTGAGGAGGGTAGATGTTCCACGGGGACGGGGTGTTCGGGTGTTCAATGTCCCGGATTCGGTGACGGGTGGGGGGATCACTAAAGGCCTGATAGGAAGATGTAACGACAGACCCGTTCTCGCTGACGTTGTGGATAAAACGACCGGGAAAATACGTTTGCGTACCACACCGGTGTGATAGGTCCGCACTGTGAGTTCTTGCCCCACATAACATCCCTTGCGGAAGTCGACTGGAAAGACGGGGTCGCGTGAGTGTCAAATGCGGGGCCGAAAAGAGGACACGCACGTCCGCCCATGACATCGAGGTTCGACTCGATAGGAAACGCGTGCATGGGTTGTATATCAGCGCTACCTTCGGGCACGCCATGCATTATCCTGTGTAGGAGGTATGCATCCGTTGCCAGAACGTCATGAGTCGAGGCTTCCCGAGCTGTGCAGCAATAGTAGCGTGAACGCAAGGCAAGGAGGGCAGAACAAAAGGCCACGCACGCCTGTCCCCTTTGCGGACGAGTAATCGTCGACCCATACCGGGTGCACGGCGGTCGAGAATGACGCCGTGCTCGGTGCCCCATGGCCAGGTAGAAGAATCACACCAGACAGGCTCGACAGCGCCGCTTACTGCCCAATGCCAGGTTCTCTGATGGACTTGAAAAGGTTCACCCCATGCGGCCCATACGTCCCATTCTTGCGTCACGTCGCGAATGCGGACCTTGGAACGAAGGACAAACCGTTTGAGCAAGGAGAGGAGCGGTGGGGATTCGGATGGGGATGGGTCGTGATCGATGAGATAGGTGGGTGAGCCCGAGGTGGAGGAAGTGAAGAGAAAGACGTCGTGGAGGACGCGTCCCTATTTGCAAGGCTCAGTCGAGAGCAGGGAAGCGTTGGACATAGTCACCTGGGCGTGTAGGAGCGCCGTGTAGCAAGGGTGACCCTGAACACTGCTCGCGAGCAACCCGTTGAGAAATTGGGTCGCATCGCTACCAGAGACGGCGAGCACGGTGCGATGGGGGACGAGGGCCAAGCTGGGTGTCGAGCGTAGGAGTGCGCGGAGTGTCATGGTGGTACAGATGCAACAGTCAACATCCTCTTGGCAAGTAACCATGTCGTCTTCGTGCACTGCGCTACTCGGGGCACTCAAAGCGTGTCTTCTCGAGTCTGACTGCGTTCAAAAACACGGACGACTACCGTCAGAATGTCTCAAGCACCACACAGACGAGCTCCCCGAGGCTTGTCAAAACTTGCGCAAGGCGACGTATGAATGTAAACGAAACATGGTGCGTCATCCGTCTAGGAAAGGGACCAAAAGTGACCAAGCACTCTTAGTTGGATATGCGTAAACGATTCCGGGGCAATACGGTGGGCATGGAGGGAGAAAAGACGAGACGCTGACGAGAATTGGCGCAATGGACGCTGACAGAGGACATTAGCAAGCACCTTGGACACATGACCCAGCCAGTCGACTATAATTTCACTCGTTCCCTCCTCTCTGAGCGCAACCAGTCTGACATGTCCAAATCCCTCTTGCTCTACACCGCACCCACCCCCAACGGACACAAGGTGTCCATCCTGCTCGAAGAGCTCAAAGCCGTCTATGGCGACGTCGTAGACTACGAGTAGGTACTCTCTCAGGACCATGCAGCCCCTGACAGAGCTTTCACAGCGTCGAGAAAATCGTGCTCTCCTCGAACCGTCAAAAAGAACCGTGGTTCATCGCCCTCAACCCCAACGGTCGCATCCCCGTCCTCGTCGACCGCGAACACAGGCCAGAGCCCTTCAACATCTTTGAGAGCGCCGCTATCCTCCTCTACCTCGTTCGCAAGTATGACACCAAAGGTCTCTTTTCCTTCCCCGCTGGAAGTGACGATGAGAGCGTCATGCTCCAGTGGATCTTCTTTGCCGTAAGTGGCTCCATCCTCAACCTTGATCGCGCTTATTGCATTTGTCTCGTAGCATGGCGGTGTCGGTCCCATGCAAGGCCAAGGTGGGTCGCCTTTCCTTTGTTGTGTACGTCGCTGGCTCACTTGCCTTTGTCGCAAGCACACCACTTCCGACACTACGCTCCAGAGGATATCCCGTACGGCAAGAAACGTGCGTAGGAAATCATTTTGACTATCTATGCCAACTTGGCCATTCCAGGTTACATGGACGAGACCGCCCGTCTGTACAACGTACTCAACATCCGTCTCGAGGGTCGTGAATACCTCGCTGGCCCAGGAAAGGGCAAGTTGAGCATTGCAGACATCAACGTTCTCCCGTGGTATGTTGACACTGCAACGCGAACGGACATCATCTCACGCATGGTGTGCAGGGTCCGTCTCCATCAGCACGCTGGGATAGACACTCTTGATGCCTTCCCTAACACCAAGGTAAGCATTCCCACATACACTACCAAGTAGGGACGATCCTCATCACGCATAGGCCTGGGTGGAGCGCCTTGTTGCAAGGCCTGGGGTGTTGGCTGGGCTTCAAGTACCTTGAGGGGCTTGAGATAGGCAACCATCGTGTAGTCGTACTACGCAGGGAATTGAAATGAAGTGAGATATGTCCACGTGATTGATAAGATTGTCCAACAAAACCCTCTCTGAGACCAGCAGGATGGACGTGTCGACTGCCTACATCGCCGCATCTGCCAACCGTTTCAATCATGCTGCTCATGTCTCGCCCAGCTCGACCCTGGTAGCATTTGGGTCAGGTCGTCTTGTAGCCCTCTGGAATGCTGACGCAAGTCGACAGCTTGCTCATGGCCGTGCTTCAGCTAATACCCTCGACCCTCTAGGATGACACTGAAAAGGGTATTGACGAAACTCTAGCAGGCCACGAGGGCTTGATAACCTGCCTACGATTTCTACGCGATGACTTGATCATCAGTGCGGACGACAAGGGCCAGATTCGGTGCTGGCAACATCTCGGAAAAGTATAATACCCTCCTCCGTACTCATAGTCTCGCTGATACCACAGGCGACTTCAGTGGATGAACACGGTCATCATTCAAGCACATCCCCAACCGATTTCGGCCCTTTCTGTTTTGGGTGCCCTCATCGTGTCTGGGAGCTCCGATTCTTCTGTCAAGATATGGTCCATCATCGACGAACAAGAAATTCGTACGCAAACGCATCCTCTTCATTCGCCCGAAGGGTCCTGACCGGACCGGCACACAGCCAAGGTCGAGATGAGTCAGGTCATCCTTCTTCAGGGAACGTATCCATTAGCACTTGCAGCAACAACGCTCCCTCGCTCTCAAGGTTGGTACTGGTTCGGAATAAATTTCAGAGAATCACTTGATACTCGTTGTTCCTTGGTAGCTACTATCCTTGCCATCGCTGCAACGGACAGAACCGTTCACATCTGGACACGTTCTGATGGCGATGTATGTCTTGATCTTTGTCGTCGATCCGATTTCGCTTTATCTCAGTGCTGCCATAGTTTGTCCGCTCTGTCGTCCTGCCGGGTCATGAAGACTGGGTGCGAGCCGTGGCATTCTGTATGCCGACATCGTCTGCGGGGAGCCTTTTGGACGATCAATTGATACTTGCTTCGGGCTCTCAAGATGGGACAATCAGATTATGGAACATTGGTGCTCTAGAGACCGCAAAAAGTCAGAATGACGAGAACGAAAGCACGAGTCCACTTGGCGATGATCTGCTGGATGCCTTTGAGGCCTCACTCGCAGATCCTACAGAGGGCGAAGAAGGCGGAAGACAGATTTCACTCAAGCGTCATATTCTGACAGTGAAATCCAAGGATATTGGGTGTGTGTTCTTCCTCACTCTGCTCATGAACACATGACAAAGCATTGAAAAGAGTTCAACAGTACACCATCACCTTTGATGCACTGCTCATCGGACATGAGGCAGGCATCACGTCGCTAGCGTGGGCACCGTCTACCCCAGAAAACGATTCGTCGCCGCAAACTCTCTTGTCAAGCTCAACAGACTCTTCTTTAATCTTGTGGTCACCAAGCCAAATTTTACCATCGACGTCTGGCGATGTCATGGCTGGTTCAATATGGATCAATCGACAACGTTTTGGCGATGTTGGTGGACAACGTCTTGGAGGTTTTGTTGGTGGGCTATGGGCGAGAACCACTCGAGGTAATGAAGCGTTGGGCTGGGGATGGAACGGAGGGTGGAGACGCTGGCGGTCTGTGCAAGCAGTGGAAGGGGACTCGGGTATCACACAATGGAGAGAAGTTGGTGCCGTCAGCGGACACAGCGGGCCAGTAAAGGACCTCGAGTGGAGTCCTGCTGGAGAGTACATGATCTCGGTTGGGTAAGTCAGATTAGACAAAATTCATCTGCTTATTTGGTTAAGTGTGCTAGCTTGGATCAGACGACTCGTGTTCATGGCGCTGTTCCCTCGCTCTCTTCTGCCTCACGTCCTTTGGGAGTCTGGCATGAACTGGCGCGTCCCCAGGTGCATGGATATGATCTTGTAGGTGTCACCTGGCTTGGTCCGTGGACGTTCGCAAGCGTCGCAGATGAGAAGGTTGCCCGTATTTTTGAGGCTCCTCGAGGGTTTGTGGAGACCATCAAGAAGCTTGGTGTTCGTGGTATAGTGGAGAACACCGTAAGGAAAAGTTCTAGGTTGCAAGTATGATTGATAGCGTTCTACTAGGAAAAACGACCGGTTGCGGCCCACGTGCCCCCACTAGGGTTGTCGAACAAGGCAGTTAACGAGGGTCTGAGTCTCTACTTCAGGGTCATTGTCCACTGTTCTTACGCTGTACTTTCGGCAGTGCCGGCTCAACTAGACGCGTCATGGTCAGACAGGCGCCCCTTTGAAGGTGAACTTGCGGTCACAACACTCTGGCCGGAAACTGAAAAAGTTTTCGGTCATGGTTACGAGGTGACGATGCATATATCTCTTCGAGGGTGTAGTATTAACATATACCACTCCGATCAGTCGATAACTATGGCGTCGTCCAACTCGCGTGATTTACTGGCCACTGCCTGCAGGGCTACCTTTGCACAGCACGCTGTGGTCCGTGTGTACTCGACGTCCACGTACCAACCATTTGGCTCGCCCTTGGAAGGACACTCGCTCACGGTCACGCGTATAGCTTTTAGCCCAGACGACCGTTACATCGTCACCGTTAGCCGTGATCGCACGTGGCGGTCGTTCGAAAAGCGGAATGACGGTAGGTGTCTACCCCTGGGCAACCTTGGTTATCACGCACCATCCATTCTCTTCCTGCAGGATACATCCCGATCACTGCAGACAAGTCTCATGCACGAATCATTTGGGACTGTGCGTGGAGCCGTGAGGGAGACATTTTCGCTACCGCTTCACGGGACAAGACAGTACGTGTTGTCTGTCGGTGGTCACGCATTCATTGAGGCCTCGTCAAGGTGAAGATTTGGTCTCCGACAGCTGGTTCAGATCCCTGGTCCTCCGTTGCTACGTTGAAGTTCAGGGATGCCGCGACTGCAGTTGCCTTCTGTACACTGGACACCACGAGGTACGGAGGCTTTTTTATTGTTAGTAACAAGATGATGGACCTGAATGTCACGTCAGGCGACTGCTCGCGATCGGTCTGGAAACAGGGGAGGTTGTCGTTTACTGTAATACGACCGCTGTCCTGGAAAAATGGGAGATTTTGGGTTCAATTCCCGTTGGGTGCGTCCTGTTGTCCTCTCCCCAACTCGTCTTCAAGCGGGACTCAAGTTTAACTGCAGCGTTGCCCATGTCGATCAGGTCCATAGACTGGCATGGCAGTCTACCGATGAACCTCCCGAATGGCATCTGGCCTCATGCAGCGAAGATGGTACACTCAAGATACTGGCAGTCCATGTGAATGTATAAAGTGTATATATATATCTGCGGGAAGATAATGGAAAGGTCATATAACACAGTATACGCAGGGAAACGCAGTCATAGTAAAGAGAAATATTTGCTATACAGTGGGTAAGGAGCGACAAGGTGTCCAGCAACAAGAGCAGTTAGTACGGAAACAGTTTTGTTTATATGGGTTGTGGTTTGGGGATGTCAGATATACGGGTATAGCAAGGATCGTGAACTGGGAGGCTGCCTGTATGAGTTGATATTATAGCTGGTAGTTGATGGTACAAATAAGCAAAAACTGGGGCCAGTAGAAGCGGCCCGTGCTCATAGGGATACAAAAAATGGGAAGAGCGTGGAATTAAACAATATCGCGGAGACTCGTTGGAACTTCAGGCTGTCAACACCAGTCAATGCGTCACCCCCCAAAGAAAGACAGAAAAACGTACACATTTTATCCTATGAGAGTGCACGGTGAGCCAGGCTGTTACGCACAAACTTGAAGTCCTTACTTGTAGAAACATTCAATAGAGCGCAACATCTCAACATCTCCACCCGTCGCAGTCACGAAGTTTATGATAACACCAGCGCGTGCGTAACTTGACGCGATGGCAGGAGCGACACTTTGAAAACGCTGTTGTGAGAGAAAAAGAAAGACAAAGACGTAGTGGTGCCTACCGATGAGCATATTCTTCCACTGCTTTGGGAAGATCTGCAGGGCACTTAGCAGGGTAGAAAAGGTGGCAATAGCTTAACATACCATAGTTGATGATAAGAGGCACGTGGGATATCTCTGGAATTTTGACCTGGACGTCATTGACGACCAACACCTTAGTCACTGGTTGCCTCATCATGACTGAAGCAGAACCCCTGAATTTGTTCAGAGCTGCCAACTTGGTCCCAGCATTCATTTCCCCATGCTGAAGAAATATGTCAACTTGATAGTCACATCAAGCGAACTTACTCACAAGCGGAACCGCTTCCAATCCACGACTTGCCAGTTTATAGACGACGGAATCCAAAGCATTCATCCCACCAACGTGTACAATCGCTTGGGTGACTTCGACGTCATCAAAGATGTCGGCTAATGCATCCAACTTCCATTCTCGAGCTTGTGCGGTTTCCACACTTGAAGCCCCCCTACCTGAGCCAATAATTCCATGACCACCACCGGGTGCACCGACGTTTATGGAATCTGCACGACCCCCAGCAGTGAAAGCGAGGTACAAGTAAAATTGCCGTAAACCCCGGGAACCTTGACTTGTTTCTGTGCTCGTAACGTTTCCGTCTCGGCGGACTAAGACCCTGACGGGTTCCCTGAGTTGGATAGCCGTCGCAAGATTCAGAACATCCTGAGGTACCGTGTTCGAAAACAGGGCGGTCTGACGCTCAATTGCTGTTGGGTTCCCTCCTAGATCATTAGAAGGGGATGGAGGAACGGTGGAGTATCTCCGTGCAGTGTTGACTACCCCCGGCAATGGGTTGTTGGTATCAAATGAAGCGAATGACGATGGGCCTGAGCTACTAGGACCTGGGGCTGGAGTGCTGGGACCTACAGGACGAGATCGAGGGGGAGGGAACAACTTGACGATGTTGAAGACATATTCATGGAGATTTCGAGCGATCAGCTGGTCGACTTCGTCTAGCACCAAGAAGCGGACCTCTGAACCAGTGAGACCCCCTGGAGAAGTGAACAACGCATGTAGTTTTTGTGGCGTCCCACAAATGATGTGCGGCATGTTCTGTTGGAGGAGGCGCAGCTCTTGTGTGAGATCGTTCGCGTTTGTCGACGTGCCAACTCCTAGTGCAGATCGGATGCCAATGGGACCTCCCAAATCTCGAATCATGCGTTGAGCTTGTGTGGCCTGATCCACCGTGGTAGATAACATCACAGCAAGTGGACCCCTGTTAGGAGGTCTACCCGTTGTATTGATCACACTAACTTGAATGGCAGGTATAACATAGGCAGCAATGCGTTCTTGAGTCGGAGGAGCTTGCGCGATAATGTCGGAACCTCGAAGGAGGAACGGAAGAGCGCGCTGCTGAATCTTATTAGGTGGGCCAACACTGGCAGTCGACTGTGTCAGTACTAGGTGAATTGACGATGTAGGATTGAATTACCCAAATTTGCTCAGGGAACGAAGTAAGTCTGGTGCGAGGTTCAACTGCTCCCACTTAGAGATCATCGGACCATTGTCGCGAGAAGGGCTGCCTAACCAGTCACTGCCTTGTCCATCAATGATCTGTCGCTCGCCAGGTTAGGACCGCACATAGTACGAAACAGCAACTCACACCAACCGATTCCCTGCGCATCAATCCTCCAGTGATGGATCGGCGTTTATCGCGTACAGGGTCACTGCGTCCGAGGGCGACGTTGTCCATCCTTAGAGGTAAATCGAGGTTTCCTGCAGACCATGTTCGCGTCGGAGGATTCGGAGCTCGAGGAGCAGCTCTAAGTTCAGGTCGATTAGACAGGCCGTGACCCAGCATGGGAGGATTAGGACTGATATTGGTCCCGAACGGCTGATTCGGAGGAGTTTCTGGTGTATGGGGGGTGAGTCGACCGAGGGCAGTCGCATTCTGGATGTGTTGTTGTGTTTGCAACGCGAGAAGTTGACCAACAGATGTAGTCAAGGTATTTAAGCGCTGTGATATCTGGGTTATGTCGTCAGGTGGTGGGGATTGGTTTGGGGCGATGCCGGTAGCAAAGGATGGTCTTGGTACGATCAAGGAGATGGCGGACGGAGCACCAGTGGGTGCGAACGGGTCCTTGAACTCGGGTTGTGAATTACTAGCCTGCGGTGCATTGTTGAACGAACGCTCGACAAGGAAATCCACTTTACGGTGGACGTCGCGAAGTTCGCGTTGAACTTCCTGAGCTGTGAATTCGCATCGCAGCAGACGTTCGATGATGTCTTGAATGAGGGGTGATGTTTTGAGATGAGCATCAAGGCTCTGCGGGAAGTCTCCGCCGGAAGCGAGCTGACTTCCGGAATCTAAGGATGAGACGGGGGACGCATTGGCATTGAAAGATGAGCGAGACAAGTTGTTCATGACGTTGACGGGAGGCGTATTGATGTGGCCTCTAGACTGATGGATAGGCGCAGAGAAAAATGGGGAATCCGCAAATGTCGGCGCTGCTTCATCAGTCAAGGCTGATCCGTGTGTATCGACTGCTTCTGGAAGAGCCTGCAAGCTCCCGATAGCACTCATGTCGCGAGCACGAGGAGGATTGAACGGTCTGTCTAGCTCCACATGATGTGCAGCCGGTGTGTCGTCGGGAACCACTGGGGACGGTCGAAAGTGGGTGTCTTGGTGATTCTCGCTGTCCTGAGCAGGACTCGGAGAAGCGCGCAGAGACCTATGTTCGACGGGTGAAGTGGAGAGCGCAGAGACGGACGCCCGAGCCCGTTCTCGGAGTGTGGGAGGCGCAGAACCAAACGCACTTGGCGCACCGTCGTCCTCAGCGACACGCATGCTGCCGGGGAAGAAGGGCGTGGATGCTGGATTCAAAGCTGCGGTTTTCGCCATTGTGCAAGAGGATCACAGAGACTAGTTGCAGAGTCGGACCGAGATACAGTCAGCAGGGTGCAGCTGTATAGCTGCCCATCCGATCTCACCTGCACGGCGTATGGTCAGGCTAGTTCCATGCAGAGGGTCTCGCGGGTGTGCGGTGGTGCGCTAGTGGATGCGCAATGGACACTGGAGCCCTCGCTAGAGGGTGTCGATGTGGTAGGTCAAAGAGCTTCGTCGGGTGCGAAGGGGCCAAATTCGTTTTAGCCGGCTCCCCATGTGTGAACGTGGCGCTCGACAGGTCCTTCATTCCAGCAAAGCACGTATAATACACACACAGAGGACTCGACACGACAGAGAAACCAGCTCGTTCCTTTCACATGATGCCCTCGCGAAACGTGACGTCCATGAACTGGAACCGCCTCCGCAACTTTCGTCCCTCCTCATATCTGGGGTCGAGGAGGACTGTGGGTTCCAGCTTCAGTGATCTGACACGACCAGTCAGTACTCGTTCTGACACAGTCGCGAGACAGCTTACCCCAACGCGCTCTTCTGCGCACGATGCACATCCGGCGGTTCCAACCTCGCCCGATAATCGTCCAGGCGCTTGACAATCTTTTCCCGAACCTCGGGCAGATCAGATATGACTATGGAAACCTGGATGAATAGCATTCAGAACTGGAATTTATGGTGAGACAGCAGCCAATTTACAGCAAGTTCGCGTCCTCCGAGGGTACCTTCGAGTTTACATGCCCTTTGCCTGGCTGCTCTTGAATCGAACACCACGATGGCATACTGACGAACTCTCATGTTCTGGTGGTAACTGGCAGGAGGTGGCTTGACCGTCATAGCCACTCCACCGCAACAGTGAATCTTTGCCGAGAGGATATTCCCGCAGCAGCCAAAGTGCGCTTTCAACGCGTTCTCGTCCACATCAGGACCAATCTTATGACGAGTCAGGGGCGACTTGGGGAGTAGAAGAACAACAGCGACGTACGTTTCCCACATATACCACGCAAGGTTCAGCCAGTTGTTTGGTTTTGTGAACCCGTTTTGCAGCGTCCTTGATGGCAACCTTTGCCTTGTCTAGCTTGTGAGTGCGAGCACGTCGCGGTGCTGCATGTGGCTTTTGGGGTTTGGTACCCTGCACCGACACAACTCAGACTCGAGTCCACTGGCGAGTGGATGCCAACATACCTGTGCAGGAGAATTTTTGGTGGATGCAGATGCACAAGGAATGGAAGCGAGAGAGGTGCTTGGAGCGCGAAATCTGGCCATTCGTGTGACTGAGTAAGGCTGCGTTCGAGAGTCTCGTCACGATGAATTGTGGTCTTGTGGGTGAGGACAACACTCGGGCGGGCTTTTTGAACGACACGAACTGGTCCAGCCAGGACAAGGCAATAGAAAATGAATCCGGTGCTTTGACATGGCATGTCGACGAAGACAGCACGCTCATCGGAGCGAGTGGACAAACAATAGGCAAAAAGTGTGGACCATGCTTGGTCCCACGACGTTATTGATTCGCTTTGACGTTGGTTCGTCGGGGGCTTTGCATCTTGCTTTGACATGGCTGCTGTTCGACTGTACCGCCGCGTAGCCAAAGAGGTTGCGAGAATGGTGAATTCGACGTGCTGGCTGGTTAGCAGTCTGACTTGTTCTTTTTTTTTTTTTTCTTCAGAGCATCTCGCCACGAACGCAAAGAAACAAAGACATCTCGGTCAACGTGCGGAGACTGTTCGAGCGACAGAGCGAGTCGGACGAGCGTGAGGCATTTCGCCACGATATGGAAAACACGGTGACCTTTCTGCGCTCGCAGCGGGAGTACAAGGTAGCTGTGGTCGATTGAGCGCGGATATGGCTGACAGAGGTCCTCGCAGACGCTACTAGAGAGATACAACCCGCTCGTTGAGCTTACTTCAGAGGAAAGGATAGCGGCGACGGCGCGGAGGGTGGGTTTGGATATGCCAGTTGCTCGAGATGAGTAGACTAGCGTTGTGGATGTGTCGTTACCCGTCTCCGACCTCGCTGCAGATATGTAGACGACGGACGTCCTCGAGTGTGACCCTGCCTCCATCTCCTACTCGA
>JBBPJS010001194.1:0-11793 GCA_038088835.1 Singerocomus rubriflavus
AAGAGGTAGCAAGTGGATTAGGCTGAGGGAACAGCCTGTACTCATAACCTCACTACTTATATGTTATAGGAGAGTGCACAGATCAAGCTGTACACTAGGGTCTAGGGTATATGTGATTAATGCTATAGGCTAGTAAGATTAAAGGGTAAGGTCTATAAGGCAAACATTAGGCATCTCTTCTGAGGAATGGAATGAAGCAGAGATGAAATGCAGGGACTAGGATAGAGAGGATGATTGATCACAAAATGTGATAATCAGAAAGGAAGATCATGGCAGAGATTCATCTAGGATCTTGCAGGGTTATGATATGATTGTACTGATTGGAAGATAAGAGCAGATATAAAGAAGGGAAAGACACCATAAGATGTGGTGAGGATTTAGATGATTGGCGTGTCATGAATGAAAGATGTGATCAGTGATAGATGAAGGCATGAAGATGTGAAGGGATGAAGAGTGGTCATGTGATCAGGGATTGTGTAATCATGAGTACTCATGCATGCAAGCATGCAGTCATAATACTGAGGATCATACAACATTCATAACACTTTCTCTATCTCTAGGATGGATTCCAGACATTCAAAAATCAGAGAGGAGAATGTTGTAGTCATGAAGAGAATAATCATCATCCAATTAAGGACTGACAATTACTCAGTCATAAAGGGTGGTGGAAGAGCATGGGCAATTGAGATAATAATTGACAAAATGCAGCATTTGAGAGCAAACTTGAAGATTAATATCCAAGATGTTCCAATTACTCTTGATACCCAATTCCATACTTGAGGCATAAGAGCCAAGAGTTCTATGTATGGCCAGAAAGGGAAGGCAAGTAGAATTTCATATATTTCAATGGAAAGTGTATGACAAAGGACAAGGAAGGGTTTTGAGGATTTTCTTGCCAAAACCTATAAAATCAAGAGAAAAGAGACTAAACAGTTTTCATGTTATATTTAGGACTTTTCTGCAAAGAGCAAATGATAGAGGGTTCAATGCAGAATCTTGAAGAGGAGGGTGATAAGACCTTTCATTTAATAAATAGAAATCAGATAAGAGAATGATAGAGTTGAATAATCTGCCAACTCATAAAACCAGGGGGATAAAGGAGCCTTTTACAGACTTGCTTAGGTCCAAGACCTTTTAGAGTCTTGTCAAGGACTAAAGCACTTTATAGTCTTATTGAGGACTTTGATAACTTCATTGCAGATGACCATGGTATTCCTGGACAGCATCATTTTTGATTCCATAAATAATTTCATAGTTTATTGTCTTTGACTAGACATGCATTTCTTTAAAGTCTTTAGCTAGACTGGGGAGTTTGGACAATATCTTGAACTTGATAAACTTATTTGAATACTTTATCTTGTTCTTAATATGTCTTCAATGGCAGCTTTCTCTATATCCCAGAAAGTAGATATTCAGATGTACTACTTCTTATTGAGCTTTACCATTTGACTGACTACTACTTCCTTTTAAGCTTCAGTTATTGAATCAAGGAGAGAAAGAACAAGATGATATCTTGCAAGCATGAGGATGCAGAGTATTTTTTTCTTTTTTTGATTTCATTTGACTTTTCAAAGTAAGTGTTGAGTGATCAAAGAAATACTATAACCCTGCCTATATTCATCACCTATAACCTGTCAGGTGATCTGGCATCACCAAGAGAATTCTAGAGAAGTCACGGGAAGAAGGAATGCTTAAACAGCAGTAGGGAGTCGAGAGTGAGGAAAGGGTGATTTATAACATCTTGATGAACTATTTGTTGCAGAACCAAAGAGTTATGCTACTCTGTCAAACAACCCAACCAACCCAGTGGACGATCAGAGATCTCAGTATGGGGCTAAACCATAATGTCAGATAGAAGAGGGATGACTAGGACAGTCTTGAGGTCTGCGGATAAAGGAAAGGACTGCGCATCGGGGGGTCTTCTGTATCTAGAACTCCAGGACTACTCTTGCAAGTCCTTGTTAGCAATTGTACTCTTGCAATGATGCTCTGTCTTCCTCCTAATACCTAACCCCTAACAGGAAAGGCATAATCATTGTCAGACCTTGGGGTAAGGGTTCCAGTTCTTGGGTGATTGCATAGCTATTACCAGGTTGCAACCCTTGAGAACAAAGTTGGTGTCACCGTAGATGCAAGGGTATGTTCTATAACCCCAAGCATGTCCCAACTAGAATGCTATGTTACTAGTGGCTTAAATATCTGTAGTCCGTAGTGCATAATATAATAAGGGTCAGCAGCAACAGTGGCTTCTATGACCCACAGGTATAACATCAGGAATGTTACAATGGTGGTTCCGTCACATGGTATTTGATAATGGTTTGGTGGTTCTTCCAATGAATGAGTTCTGTACTTTCATAGGTTCTGGGATCTGAACTAGATGTGGTACGAGTTGGCTCGTAGGCCTTGTGTTGGTGGTTCGGTAGTATGAGGATACAATGGATTGATAAGAGGGGAGGGTAAAGGTTAGCTTTATCTCCAGACAGCTCACTCCTGAGGCTCAGTTAAGAGGGCCAGGCGAATACCATCCTTTACTTGTACTGTTGTCACTAGGCCACCTTGGTAGGCAGGGTAGAATGCAAGGAAACAAGTGGATTAGGCTGGGGGAACAGCCTGTACTCATAACCCCACTATATATATGGTACAAGAGTGTGCACAGACCAAGCTGTGACTAGGGGTCTAGGATATAAGGGATTAATGCTATAGAATGATAGGGTAAAGGGTATAGTCCATGAGTAAAAGGTTAGGCACTTCATCTATCAGAATGGAACGAAGTGGAGATAAAGTGCAGGGTTTAATCTAAGATGGAAGATCGATCACAAGATGTGAAAGATCAAGGGAGTGATCATGGCAGAGATCCCATCAAGGGTTCTGTAGGGTTTGTGAGAATGATTGTACCAATCGAATGGTAAAGGTGGAGATTAAGGAAAGGGATCGAGATTGGAATGGAAGATAATTGGCGATGTTGTGACATTGTGAAGGGAGAGGATAGTGATGATGTGAAGACATGACAGGGTGAAGAGGTGAAGATGTGAAGGGACAGAGTGGTCACATGATCAGGGAAAGAAAATGTCATAGCACTTGTGTGTGCAAGCACACAGTCATAGTGCAAGATCGTACAAGGTTTGTACACAATTCGTAACACTATTGCATCATCAGTCTGACAGGCACTCTTGCAGCCATGTTCACATTCTTTTAATACCAGCACCTAAGAGACTGGCATAATCATTGTCAACCCTTGGAGTGAGGAGTCCAGGTCTTGAGTAATCACATAGCTATCTCCAGGTTGCCACCTTGAAAGCTGGTCAGAGGTGCCATCCCATCTTGGGACCTTACACTCAGTGACCCAACAAGATCATCTCCAAGCCCACAGGCAAGGAGAAACACTAATAGATAACACATCAATATGATAAGGGACACTGGCAGTGTACACATATGTGACCCATAGATATAACATCCATAGAGCATTGCAATAATGTCTTGCATCACATGGGTTTTCTACATCAGGTTAGTGCTCTTACAAAGATGGGCGATACTTCAAAGAATGTTGGCTTCAAGTTGTTTTGACCATGACTCATCTTGACTGTGTCTTGAGCTTGCATGACCATACAGAGATAAATAGAAAAAAGGAGGATAAGGTGAGACTGCATCTGAGCAATGCCTCACTCCCAGGCAGTCTGAAGACTGGGTGAGCAAATAGCTACTCTTTTACTTGCTGTTCCTTAAACATCACTAGGCCACCTTTTGTTATGAATTGTGTATGATACTTAGTACTATGACTGCATGCTTGCACTGCACAAGTACTTCTCATGACCAATCCCTGATCATATGACCTCCCTTATTCCCTTCACATCTCCACACCTTCACCCTTCACATTGATCACAATCACAGATTCACCTCTTCACTTTTGTCACAAACTCACACTGATCACTCTTTTATTCCGATCACCTCACCTTCTTCATCTCCATTGTTCCCTCCAATTGGTATGATTACTCTCACAAACCCTGCAGAACCCTTGATGGGATCTTTGCCACGATCCTCCCCTTGATCAGTCACATCTTGTGATTGATCTTCCCTTTATATTAAATTCTGCAACCTCATCTCTGCTTCTTCCATTCTATTAGATGAGTTGCCTAACCTTTACCTTATGGACATTATCCTTTACCCTATAGCCAATAGCATTAATGTTGTATATCCTAGACCCTTGTCACAGCTTGGTCTGTGCACAATTCTGTAACATATATAAGGGGTTATAAGTACAGGCTGTTCCCCCAGCCTAATCCACTTATTACCTCATGTCCTACCCTGCCTACCAAAGTGGCCTAGTGACTAAGTACAAGTAAAGGATGTTATTCACCTAGCCCTCTTCATTTAGCCCTAAGAGTGAGACATCTGGAGATAAAGCCACTTCTTCCCTCCTCTCCTCATCATTCCATCATCAGTATCTTGCATCACTGAACCACCCAATGTTAGGCCAGCGAGCCAACTCATACCTCAGCTAGTTCAGAACCCAGAACCAATGCAAGTACAGAACCCATTCATTATATCAAGAACTAGTATCAGAAATACTAAAGAACATGTGACCAGGACTCCATCATAACATTCCATGATGTTATACCTGTAGGTTATAGAAGCTATTGTTGCTGCTGACCCTTATCATATTTCATATCATGGACTTACAGATATTTAAGCCATGAGTAGCACAGCATCTCTCGTTGGAACACAGTTGGGGTTATCATACATACCCACTGTCTATGGTGACACTGTCTTTGTTCTCAAGGATGGCAACCTGGAATCAGCCATGCAATTACCCAAGGCTCGGAATCCTCACCTCAAGAGCCAAACACAATTATGCTAGTACCATAGGGTATTAGTATTAAAAGGAAGTCAGAACCTAGTTGCAAGAGTACTAGCATTATCAAGGACTTGCAAGAGTAGTTCTGGAGATCATATAGGAAGATAGTCTGACTCAGTCCTCACCTTATAACTGTTCCCCCATTTCCTGCTGTTCAGCACTCTTTACCTCCAGATATCATCTCAAGGATTCATTATATCATTTTCTGGTTGTCCACTAGGTTGGTTAGGTTTGTGGTTGGGTAGACGGAACTCTTCAGTTCTGCAACACCTTTGTAGGTAGAGTAGGAGAGATAAACAAGTGGATTTGGCTGGGAGGACACCAGCCCTTGCACAACCCCTTATATATGTTACAAGAAGGTGCACAGACCATGCTGTGATCCATGATCTAGGGTATATGGTATTACTGCTATTGGTAGATAAAGTATGAGGTAAGAGTCCATAAGGGAAACATTAGATATTCATATGGAGTGGGAAAACAAAGAGCAGATATAAATATTGTGCTTACTGGTAGAATAGAAAATCAATCACAAGATGTAAAAGATCAGAAGGAATAATCATGGCAGAGATTATCAAGATCCTGCAGAGTTATGATCAAGATTGATATCTCAATAAGAGATTGTACTGATTGAAGGGAAAGGGCAGAGATGAGAAAGGCATGGTAGCCTTGAGGATATGGAAGGATCTAAGATGATTAGTTAGGTGGTTGTGATGGTCATGAGAATAAAGGGAGAGGGATTGAGGTTGTGAAACACATGATGGGAATGTGATGAAGTGAAGAAGGGAAGGACTGATCATGTGACCAGGGAGGTCATAAGAGAATAGAATATTCATGCCCATGCACTAACACAAAGTATGCAGGAAGAGTCATGCACACACTTGATGACACAAAATACAAGGTGTGATTGTGATGTCATAACAGTAAGCCTCACTTCTTAATAGAGACAAATAACTATTTCCCATAGTCTTGTGTTATCTTGAAAATACTTTTCCCTTTAAGCTTGATATGAGAGAGTGTGTGGGGATTTCTGGATTATGTGCTAAAAGAAAATCCAAAGACCTAGGGGATGAACTGAGTGATAACAGAGGATACTGCTGGATACTGATCTTGCCAACTTGTTTGGGTTATAGTTTATAGTCTTTATGGACTCTAGGCAGTTTATTGATATGCTGATCTAGATAGATTTAAGTCATTCCAGACTATATAGAAAGCTTTGATATAATCTCTGCAATCGGTTTTTCAGAAGGAACATATTTATCCTCATATCTGAGCTGAGAGTCTTTTCTTCTTTTATACTTTTGTAGTGTTTCTTTTATTCTTTTGATCTTTTGTATATTTCTTTTATGGGTTTTCAAGAAAGGACACAGAAAGAGTAAAAAGTGAACATAATTGAGGAGCAGTCTTCAATTTTAAATAATTGAAAGTTATAATAGTCAAAGGTACTTCAGTTGTAACAAAGAAATATCTTAACTTCAATCTTATTCTTGATCTTAAACATTTTCTAAAAGAAAAAGAGAAAAACAAAAAAGAAAATTAAACCTTTTCAATTCTTGTTTAAAAATGAATGTGTTTCTGTTCTGCAGTTAGAACTAATGATCATTGCATAAACAACCACCAGAAAGTTTTTAATATCTGCTTTAAGACAATTGTGAACTTGATTCTTCTGATCTTTGGGCATGGGCCTCACTTTCTTGCAAATGAATAATGGATGCCTTGGATCTTCTGAACCTTGAATACAACTTCCATGTTTTACAATGATGTGGATTGTTAGAGCAGTTTCTTGACTAAGCTCAAGTCAGGGAATAAACAGTTTCTGAATGTGTTCAGATTCTAACAATTGTCTTGTTATAACCACCAGAAAAGTTTAATAACATTTTGATCATGTCTTCTTCTTGATCTGATCCTTTTTTCCTTTATAGTCCTCACTTTCATGGAGATAAATAACCTTGTGGTCTCACTTCTTATTGAATGAATAAACATACACCAGATAATTAGACCATTGGACCTTGAAGAAAACTTTCATGTTTAGAGACTGTGTGAATTGTCTATGACAGTTTCTATACTTGTCCAGATACTGAGGTAGACAGTTTTAAATCATGTCTAGAATCTGAATAGGTTTCTGATTGTTTCAGGATCTTTACAAAGTCATTGCAACAACAAAACAGTTTAACATTATGTTGGACACCTCTTGACTTTGACAACCTAATGCCTTGGCCTTGAGTTGCATGTTTGAGTTTTGTGCACATTAAACATTAATGAGAGAAGGAAAACTTGAAGGAACTTTGAAATAAATTTCTTCTTCATGATTTGACTTATCCATACTAATAGGGTGCCTTAGTATTCAATATCTTCTTTCAAATCTTTCAGAGCTATGGTTCTTGATTCCATCCAGAGCCCTATTTCAACCCAAGCTTTCTGTAGGTGTTTCATCATCAGATATCTTCAACTTTGACTAACTGAACATATGGCTTCATCACTTCTTGAGTCTGAAAAATTCTAGATTTCTTCTCATACATCTTCTCTGATTCTTGCTTATGATGAGTTTTATGTTGTATTTAGGACAGAGCTATAAAGGAACAAGGAGAGTCAGAATAAGATGTCATCAGTGGGAAAATGTCAATGAGGAAATGATAAGGGATGGAAAGGGAGAGACATTGTCAATGAGAATCTTGAGAAGGTCTAATTGTTAACCATTTTGCTATCAGAAAACTTCTTTGCTAGAGGCTTCTTAAAGAGACTAAGATATTATCAAGGAATAAAGCACCATTCTTTTTAGTTCATTGGTCAAGCTCTGGATAGAGACCCCTTGGATGAATGCTTGATGTGTCTTGATAGTAAGTGTAGTGAACAAAGAGTTCTTGAATGGCAACATGAGCAGTTCTTGAATAAAAGCATAGTATAGCATGCAATCTGGTCTTATTAACCCAGCTGACTTGAAGGTCATGTTTGATGCCTGTTAATGTTTCATATACTCTGTTGACCAACCTCTGTGCAATTCTATCTTCTTTGTTTTTAGGAACATGAAGTTTCATCTTGTCTTATGTAAAGCAAATCTTAGGACTGGACTTCTTTTGGAGCTTGCTTTTATAATTCCACCATGGTCTGTACTCTAACCCATGGCTTCAGCAAGGCATTTTAGTTTTATACCAATCTTCTGATAAACTTCTTTGATCAAGAGAGTGACTTTGGTTTTGCAAAAAGATCTTCAACATAGAGAATGATATTGAACAAGTGTCATAAGAAATCATTGAAGGGTATGTAAAGAGAAGGTCAATCCATTAAAGGTCTTGTAGCAGAACATGCTCTAGGTTTCTGTAATTGTAGCATCTGGAGCAAAGAGCTCAACAGACAGTATTCTAATGGCTCTGCAGCCACACTATCATATGACATTACAAGTGTCAATATGAATCTGGTAAAGGGGTGTGAAGGTGTATGCAGGTATAATCCATTCTTTTGTGAAGTTGTCGTGAAATGGCTCTGAGATGGGATAGTGGCCTCTTCTGATTGTGGGCCAGTAAGGAGCCTAATTCAAGTGTTGCAAAACCAAAGAGATACACTACTCTGCCAACTAATCAACCAACCTGGCAGATGATCAGAAAACAATATGGGGCTTAACCTTGATGTTCAGGTAGATAGAGTGCTGGACAGCAGGAAGGGGGAATGAGATAAGGAGAGGACTAAGGTAGGATCATCTTTAGATATGAATGCCAGGACTACTCTTGCAAGTTCTTTCTAATCAATGAACTATTGCATCATGGTTCTATTTTCCTCCTAATACCATAACCTAACATTAATGGCATAATTGTATTTGGCTCTTGGAGTGAGAGTTCCAAGCCTTGGGTAATCACATGGCTGATTCCAGGTTGTCATCCTTAAGAACAAAGCTGGTGTCACCATAGATACATAGGTATGTCCTATAACCTCAATGTATGTCCCAATAAGAATCACTATGTCACTCATGGCTTAAGTTACTGGTTCTGTCTAATCATTAATATGATAAGATCCATATGGCAATGATAGCCTCTTGGGATCACAGGTATAACATCAGTAGCAGAAACAATAGGATGCTATATCACATGATCTTTAATAGTTTCTTGATATGTTTCTTGATTCAAAGAATGTCTTCCATTCTTCTAGGTTCTGGGTTCTGAACTAGCACTTGAACAAGCTTGCTGACTGGCCATATGTTGGCAGTTCAGTGTTGTCAGATTCAATATAATATAATGGGAGAGGAGAGGGAGGTTTGGCTTTATCTCCAGATGTGCCTCACTCCTAGAGATCCAATGAAGGACTGGTAGGCAAATAGCTGTCCTTTACAAGTCTTAACATCATTAGGCCACCACAAAGGGCAGGGTAGAAGAGGTAACAAGTGGATTAGGCTGGGGGAACAGCCTGTACTCATAACCCCACTACTTATATGTTATAGGAGAGTGCACAGATCAAGCTGTACACTAGGGTCTAGGGTATATGTGATTAATGCTATAGGCTAGTAAGATTAAAGGGTAAGGTCTATAAGGCAAACATTAGGCATCTCTTCTGAGGAATGGAATGAAGCAGAGATGAAATGCAGGGACTAGAATAGAGGGGATGATTGATCACAAGATGTGATGATCAGAAAGGGAGATTGTGGCAGAGATCCATCTAGGATCTTGCAGGGTCATGATGTGATCATACCAATCAGAAGGTAAGAGTGGATATGAAGAAGAGGAAGACACCATGAGATGTGGCAAGGATCTAGATGATTAGTGTGTCATGAGGTGTGAAAAGGAGAATGGAAGATGTGATCAGTGACAGGTGAAGGTGTGAAGATGTGAAGGGACAAAGAGTGGTCATGTGATCAGGGATTGTGTAATCATAAGTACTCATGCATGCAAGCATGCAGTCATAGTACTGAGTATCATACAACATTTGTAACACAAAGTGGAGTTTAGAGCAGTTGATGTTGTTTTCAAGGAGTGTTGGTGACTGGAGTTGGAGCTAGAGGCCTTGGCAGCACAATTGAGTTCTTCCCTGCACTCCCAATAGCAATGGTCAATTTGCTGAGCAAGCACTCAGAGGTTGTGAATGTTGTCTGGCTTACCCTGCCATGACAGCTTATCCTTAATGTGGTTTGGGAGCCCATTGTAGAAGCTCTGGCAGAGAGCACCAGGGCCCCACTCACAGACTTGGATAGCAAGTCAGTTCCACTCAACAATATACCTTGAAATGCATTGTGAGTCTTGCATCTGCAGTCACTTGAGTTGAGCTTCTGCATCAGCAACAGGATCATAAGATTCAAAGTTAGACTGTAATTTGAAGAGGAAAGTTTTCCAGTTTGTCATCCATAGAGGATGAGACTGCAAAGGTTCATCTTCAAGCAAGTCTAGCTTGAAGTACTCCAGGGCAACACCCTTGAGGTATGACTGCATGAATGTTATCTTAGACTGGTCCTTCTTAAAGGACTTTGGGTTTGCTTGGAAGTTCAGTTCACACTGAACTACAAATGAATAAAGTTTCTTTGAATCTGTCCTATTGAACAAATCAGGTTCATGGACTTTGGTCTTTAGAGGGTTGAAGCTCTTCTTATGTAATGCCTGTTTAGTTAGCTCACAAATGGAATCAGCAAGTTGAAAAAATGGTTCATAAGCCAAGGGAACATTATTAGCAGCTTTGGAGATATCCTCCTAACATCAACCTCAAGGATCTTCATCATTTCTGGAGTTGGAGAAACTTGAGGAGGAGTTGTCACCATCTCTGCCATCATCTTCTGAGCTAGGGGGTGAAGGCCCACCAAGCCCATCAGGTCCTGCATTATCTTTGTCACCCTGAAGTTCCCTGAACTGGGGTCCTAGAGAGGACTCTGAATCTTCAGAAAGTGGTGTTAAAAGAGACAACAAGCTTTGATTGGTAAGGTATCCCAAGATGGAGTCACTAGGCCTGGCAGACAGGCTGATGAACTCACCAGGAATAGTATGAGTACTACCAAAAGCACTATGCAAAGTGCTTTTACATTGATAGGTGAATGTTTGTGAAGTCATGGTGAATAAATAGGGTCCTATACAAGTGTAAGTATGAATATACTCTCAAATCTACATCCTCCTTGTTGAAGTCTGACTGAAGTGGTGGAGTTCTAAGGGGAAGGTAGGCAGTTAGTAGTAGAGGTGGACTGAAGTCCCAACAAAGAATGGAGTAAGAGGGAATTTAGTGAGGATGTCAGTGCAGGACTTATGTGTCATGCCCTTGTATAGGCCCATGTCCTTGTATTTTGGAGGACATAGGAGCAAAGGTCTAAAGCAGAGGAGAAGTAGGGGAGGTAGAAGTTGTGGGGGGATCAAACAAGGATAGGAGGAGTGATTTAGTTGATATTCATACTAAGGAAATATACAGGAGGTGCATCTCTTAAGTACAAGTGAAGTAAGATACAAGATACAAAGGTGAAACAAGTATCATATGGAAATGTCAAGTGACCATATGGTAATGTCAACAAACATATAGAGAAATCAAAGGATAAAGAACAAGTAATAAGAGAATGACAATGACAAGACATAATGTACACAGCAATGATTGAAGACAAATAGGTCTAATATGGTCTAGACTGGCCATGACAGAGGAATGAATTCCAGAATAGAAACTCTGAGGGATAGGAGGTGTGGGAGGTGTGAGGGTCAACAGAGTTGGATGAAGGAGGGGCAATAGGGTCAGAGGATGGATATGACACCTTGTCCTTGTATAGGCCTACTCTATATCTCTTTTCTTACCCAGCCAGTGGTCTATGCATCACACCTATACATATTTATATCTGAGCTGACATAGCTAGTACCTTAGCTTTGTTCTACCTTCACCTATTTGTATCTTCTATTACAAACTTATAATGATACTTGCATGATGACTGCTATAAGTGCTTGCATAAGTTGCATGAGTGCACATGTTATGACATCATCCCTGATCACATGACTTCTTCA
>JBBPJS010001195.1:0-11790 GCA_038088835.1 Singerocomus rubriflavus
TCACGCCTGGAGGGGGCATCGGAAATCCAGGTGGAGGAGGACTAGAATGTCATTATGTTACACAAATGCAAAATAGAAAGAAGTTGTCAGCATCAGTTAAACAAAATTCCAACAAACCTTCAAAATGAGGTATGGACTTACCCAGGTGGAAAACCAGGCATGCCAGGTACACCGGAGAAAGGAGGGAATGGGGGTGGCGCACCTGAGAATACCCCTGCGGGAGGTGCACCTCCCGGAGGGATAAAGGGAGCGGGCGGCGCACCCGGAACAATCCCAGGGGGCGGTGAAGCTCCTGCAGGAGGCATGGGAATAGCAGGCACGACAGGTGTCATATATGCTTGAGGAGGTGCACCATACACCGCTCCACCCTCGGATGTATTTGGGGCAGTAGTCGAAGTAGCATCACCGGAGCTGGCGCCCATGAGCGCTTTATGGGCCTCGAGTTGAGCACGCAGCTCATCCTCCGACAAAGCTTTGTTTTCCACTTTGGGTCGTTTAGGTTGAGGCTGAGAAATCGAACCTGCCGCGAGGCCAAGTTCTATCTCTTTGCGGCGTTTATAGTCTGCCACGTCGGGTGCAGGAATACCTTCCATGCCAAAAATTTCAACTTCGTAGCCATCACGACCAGGAAGGGCATTTTCAATTCGTGGAAGGCTATAAGAAGGAGATAGATGTAAGATCGGCGACAGTTTCAGAGTGAAAACATCCGCTCACTTCTCGGGTTCTAGTTTGTGTACCTGTTGAATATGGACTGCAAGGCCTCCTGCGGTGTTCAAGCGACGAGGACACATATTACACTTGAAATGCTTTGCCTTCTGGTGCTGCATTAGGACTTTATAAAAGTACAGGTCAGGTCAACGCTCACGCCCTGCAGGTGTTGAAAACGCACCCTTCTCGTCCTCAAACTCTCGTTCACAATACCAACACCATGGTCGAAGAACCTAGTGTCCAATTAGATATGCTCAGTAAGAGTATGAGTTGGGCTGACCTGCTTATTCTTTTTCTTTGCCATTTGGATGCTGTAGCGGAATAGCACAGTTGTGGAAGAAAAACAGAAGTTGTTGGCTCGACTGGGATTGTGGGAAAAATGGGCGACTTCGTGATTGAGTTGACCCCCCGCAACCCCTCCATTGGATTACATAATTATTTTGTCATTTGAGAAGCTCTGCTTGTCGTCTGCCTCGACGTTGAGAACCCGCCTTCCGTTGTCGCGCCGGCTCTCCAAGCACACCACGGCAATTGATAGGGAGAAACGCAATACGATGCCCTCAGCAATGAACGGTATAACTGCAACCTCTGCTACAAACACAAAGGCCATTAAATCCAAAAACCAGCTACGCCGCGCCAAGGCAAAGCAAAGGAAGGCTGCCAATGCACCGAATCAGACATCACTAGTGAGTCTAGTTTTCTTCTATCAGCTCATTAATAGCTGAGCTGGACATCTCATTCACACAGGAACTAAATAACACCTCTTCAAATGGGGACATCTCCGTGAAAAGAGAGCGCTTAGTAAACTTTGCTGGTGACAATGTCGAGTACGTGGTTGAGCAGCTGGATGTCAAAGACCCGGCTTTCGAAGCCTTTTCCGACATCTTTGCCAAGTTCCAGGCTCCTCCCGATTACTCGGAGGTGCGTCTCTCCACAATGAACTCTCCGATAATACTAGGTTGACATCCCTCCTTCCATGTCTAGGTCAAAATTTCCGAGCCTACCAAAGGGGAAGTCATCTACTCAGATGACGATATGGTTTCCGAAGCAGACTCGGATGATTCAGACGCCCCCAAAAAACCCCTCTCGAAAAAGAAGCAACGTAAACTCTCCAGACTCACGATCGCCGAACTCAAACAGCTTGTCGCGAAACCAGAAGCAGTGGAGTGGACTGATCCTTCCGCCGCTGATCCAAGATTGCTTTTACACCTGAAATGTTACAGGAATACTGTGCCCATTCCCGCCCATTGGAGCGCCAAAAGGGATTATCTACAAGGCAAAAGAGGTATTGAGAAGCCACCGTTTCAATTGCCGGCGTATATCGCAGACACTGGTATTGCCACAATGCGAGATGCAATCAAAGAGAAAGAGGCGAATATGTCACTCAAAGCGAAAACGAGAGAACGGGTTCAGCCCAAGATGGGAAAGGTTGACATTGATTATCAGAAACTGCACGATGCCTTTTTCAAATTTGCGACCAAGCCTGTGGTGACCAGCTTTGGAGAAATGTGAGTACATTCTTTGTTTCACTAATGGTAATTCACTGATGCGGGTTGCTACTCGTATAGGTATTACGAGGGCAAAGAGTTTGAGACATCGTTGAAGGAGAAGCGGCCTGGTGATCTGTCTCCCGAGCTTGTGGAAGCCTTGTCCATTCCCCCCTTAGCACCTCCCCCATGGCTCATTAGCATGCAACGATTTGGTCCACCACCGAGTTATCCAACACTCCGTATACCTGGTCTGAACGCGCCCATACCAGAGGGTGCGCAGTGGGGTTTTCATCCAGGTGGCTGGGGCAAGCCTCCTCTCGATGAGTACAATCGGCCGCTTTACGGCGACGTTTTTGGTGTCCTGCCCAAAGTCAGTGATATCAATGTACGTATATGTACTGGTTGGGACTGCAGTGCTATTCATTCATGTAACTCAACAGATCGGCGAACCAATCGACAAGAACTCATGGGGAGAGCTTGAACCCGAAGAAGGTGCGCACTTGATCCCAATGAAACAAGTATAGGAGTTACTGACCGATCTATAGAAGAGGAGGAGGAGGAAGAGGAGGAAGAGGAAGTCGAAGCCGAAGAAGTGCCAGAGGTGGCTACCCCTGCGGATGGCCTGCAGACACCTTCGGGGCTCGAAACGCCTTCAGGTCTTACCTCTGTGGTGTCAACTGTTGCGGGTGGACTCGAGACGCCCGACTTCTTGGAACTCCGGAAGACAATACCGTCAAGGGAAAGAGAAGAAGATACGGGACCACGATCGTTGTACCAGGTTGTTCCAGAGAGGCAAACATCCGTGCGAGGACTTATGGGAAGCGAGAGAGGATACGATGTTGCTGCTGTTACTGGATCGACTGGAGCCCCTATACCCGTCCTGGGAGACGAGAGAGGGACAAAGGTACGTATGCACTTGGATCGATATCTCGTGTCGTTTCGGTTGACGAGGGGGCGTTGTTATAGCGGAAGGCAAATGGCGTGGAGGTGTCATTAGATGCTACAGAGCTGGAGGGACTCTCGGAAGAAGAACTCCGTCGAAAGTACGAACAGCATTCGCGTGGGTCGGCCGGTGTTTCTGGATCAAAGGAGGACTTTTCTGACATGGTGGCCAAGGAGATGGCGAAGAAGAAACAAAAGATGGACAGGGAACGAGAGATGAGGAGGGGCAAAGAATTCAAGTTTTGACCGTTCAGCAAGTCCTTTCTTTCCTGTGGTGTCCATCCTTGTTCTGGGTAGCTACTCGTATTTTATTTACTGATTGCACGGCTCGTGCGGTGAGAGATTGCTGGCGAGCACTGCACGAGATCCTAGCCGGATCAGTGGGGCAGCAGGAAGGGCTGTGCATTCGGCGCGCGGGCCTGTCAGCTGGCAAAAAGTTGGGTTTCGACCTTGGGCGGGACTCACGATCACCTTAACTTGCGACCATTAGGACCCAGTGACCTTTCCTTTCGTTTGGCGCACGTCTTTTCGCTTATCTTCCACCTGGCCAACATCGCAGAGACCCCCCTTGGCCATGAACGCTTGAGGCTCGACAATCAGACACGCGGCGACTACGTTGTTCGACTCCCAGCTCACCCCACCCGTTCTCAGTACGTATTCTTGAGGTCGCACGTCCAAGAGGCCCTCGTGCCGTCTTTCTCTCCGTCCCTAACGCTCTTTCAAGCTTTACACTTTTTCACGACACCTATTCAAACATTTACGCAAGATTATCAAGAGTTTTAGGTTCCTGGGGGAAGAATGGCTAACGTGAGGATGTACGAGCATTCTCCTTAAATCGCTCCTTTACTTGGCTTACATAGCCTTGCTACCAAGTGCTCTCCAACCACCTCCCAATGTCGACTTTGTTGTCGGTTAGTTTGTCGCACTCTTTTGTTTCTCCAGATGCTGACGTTTTGAATTGTGCTTGTCTGCTTGCTTCTGCAATTCCGTCGAATAATGAATATTTCTTTTCTGAACCTCGCATTTGGTGGTGGCTAGGCTATCCTGGAATTCCGCCCGGTGCAAGGGACCGGCCGCAGGCTGCTGTCAAAGGGGTATGTCCTTTCTTGATAACCTGTGCCTTCTCCTAACCCACTCTCTTTTGCTACGTCATTCCCTCCTGACTTCATTCCTTTTAATCTGGCTCCTTGAACCCTTGTCCTGCGATCTACGCTAGGCTGTTGAAGTCCGCGTGGGGCCTGCGGGCGCCAGAGCTAAATGGGTACGCGTCGAACTCAAGAAGATCGAGACGCTCCCAGGTGGTGGCCAAGCAAACTCATACTTTGACCATGTCGGTCCCAGTCCTATTTCACTCTGGCAATCGAGTGAGGATTACTCGGTGCTACAATCTGTATGTGACGATGAGCTCTTTTTGTGTGTGAGTGTTGCTAATGACGATGGTGGTGGTGGTACTGTTAGCAAGATTTCCCTTTCTTGATTCGCATTCCGGAGTCCATACCACCAAGTATTGCATTGGAGAAAGGTGGTGAGTTGATTCGTTCTACGACTTCACTCCTATTCCATGTCACTGAAACACTGCTTTTAGCTGGTATTAGGTACGAACTCGTCGCAACAGTGTGCACGCTCGGCAAGAAGTGAGTCCTAGCCGTGTACAAATTTCTTTCTTAATCCTTGTCAGGGGTTTCTTTCGTCGTCGTAAAACGGCTGTGATATCACAAGCAGCAGTGATCATCATTGACAAACACGAACTACACTCCACTTGGCCCGTCTACTCACAACCCGATTCACGTTCCGTTCATCAAGAAGGTGTCCACCTCAGCGTTGATCGCCAACGAACATGCTACGGGCCGGGAGATCGTGTTTCGGTCATGGCAGTTCTCAAATCCGATGCCATCCACCCCGTCGTACTTCGTGGCTTCGAGTTCACGTTGAAAGAGACCACCATTTTTCGTGCTGGTCCCCAAGCAACTTCGAAGCGGAGTGGACCCCAAACTAAAGTATCCAACATTGGTGAACAAAAGGTCCCGCTGAACGTGACACTCTACAACGGCGGCCAACACAAAGCCGAATTGGGGTGTTTGATCCCTAATACGCACACGACGACAACATTAAATGCAGCAAGGCACATCGACATTACTTACGTTATCATTGCGAGGGCGTGGATAGGGTCGATGCAGAGTATCATGATGGAGTTGCCTGTCATTGTATCAAATTGGCCTCGGTGAGTAAACTTGTACATACATCATCCGAGGATAGGGTTATCTGAAACGTGCCCCTGTGTGTAGGAACGTATCTGAAGAAGCCATTAGGTGAGTTATCGGTACACCTGTTTTGCCCGTGTTTTGTGTCGACTGAGATCGATTTTCGTCCATCACAGACGGATTGGTCATGCACCTAGTCTATGCGTGACCTCGCCCTCGACTCCAGCAGCAACCGTACCCGTTACTACCTCTATCACCCGACCTCCGACCGAACCTTACACTCAGAATACGTCAAACCACCTGTTTGCTGTCAACGAATTTGGCATCAACACACGCCCTGTGCCGCCGCCCAAACAATACAGTACCGCGCCAGTAGGACTCAATGGAACTGCGAACGCGCAACCAGACACGAACGAGCTTGGAGCTCTTGGTGGTGGTTCTGGCTCAAGAGTGGCTGGAACTATCGACCATCCCGGATACGGCTCTTCAAGCCGACCAGCTTCTCGGGGTGGATTAGGAGGTATTCAAGAGGGCTCCTCCCTAAGTGCCGTAGGCACGGAGGGAGGTCAAAGCGCCCCTGAGTCACGAACGGTGGGCACGAGACGAAGACGACCGAGTGCGAACGCTCAGAACCGATTCACGATCACGAATATCAGTGAGAAGGACACTGAGGAGGGAATGAACCCTCAGGTAGCAAGAGCTACCGCGCCAACGTTGCCACGCGCTCCGCAGAAGGGGTGGCCTACCGCTGAAAACGAAAAGAAGTTGCTGTATGAGAATGCGGTGGCCAGAGTGCAAAAGGTACAAGGGGCAGCTGTGATGGCGAATGCAACAGCAGCTAGCGACGTGAGATTGATACTTCCACCGCTTGACTTTGTGCCTGACCTGAACCATCTGATAATCAGATTCCACCTGGCATAACCCCTGCCACCACCCCCCCACCCAAAAAACCGTCGTCCCCTTGGCCAACGGCGGAATTAGAAAAAGTGCGACTGTTTGAACACGCTCGAGCAACTGCAAATCGTACCCAGGCATATGGAGTCTCCGCGCCATCCATTCATAGTCGCAGTAGTTCCGAGGCGAATTCTCCTAGCTCCCGCGAGAAGCCAAGCATCGTGCCAGGTCCCGCTATCTCTGCTGGAGCCGCTTTGTATCACCAAGCCGTTTCTTCTATATCGCCCAGTGCTAACAATGCCACTGCCACGCCAAGCAACCAGGCCTCGTCACCCTCCCCTCCGCCGACCTCGCGGATGCCTCATTATCCCTCTGCCGAAGAGGAGAAGGCGGCCCTGAAGCGTTACCATGAGGCTAAGCTCGCTGTGGACCGGAATCAGAATACCCAGTTTGCGTCCAGCGAGGGTATCGATGCTGGTTCCTCGGCTGGGGTTGCACCAGTGGCCTATGACAGTCTGTATCCAGACTCCAACGGACAAGATCATGCCGGCGGGTCGGACATGCCCCCGCCATTCGATTCGTCGAGTAGCAGGGGTCAACCACACTATCTGAACGAGAAGGAGAGGTTGAGGAGACAGTATGAAGCTTTGGACGCTGCACAGGCGCAGGCACAGGGGCAAGGGCAGGAGCCCCTTTCGCCTCCGTCACACGTGGCAAGGGCGCCATCGTATGTTGCTCCACCGCATGAAGGGGCTGGGTTGTCAGAAAAGGACGTCTTAAGACAACGGCTTGAGGAGCAGGATAGGGTTGCTCTCCTGCAGCAGCAACAGGGACCACCGCCACAACAGGAACCACCAGTTTCCTCGTCGATAGTTTCACGTAACAACAGCTCCCGATTGCCACCCGTTCCACCAACGCTGAATGGCTTTAAGCCATTGACAGCCGCTGAGGAGAAGGCACAATTACGTGCCAAGTATGAAGCTGAGGAACAAGGGCTGGACGACGGCGATGGGTGGGATCCATCCCCGTCCCGCCATCCGTATGCCACTGCTACTCCTATGAGCGAAGTGCCACCACCTCCATTGATGCCACGTCCTCCCGCAGAATATATTCAGGAAACACAAGAAGCCGATTTACGTGGAAGATATTATGACAGCTTGGGTGTGGGTTTGGCTACCGCACTTGATTCTCTCACGCCAATGTCGGCGCAAATGGCCTCCCCGCCGTCCGATACTCATCTGGAAATGCGACCTTTCTCGCCGTTTGATGTTCGGATCCCGGTGACGTCGTCTACTCCTCCTGTTTATGGCCATGTTCGTCCTCCACCGCCGCCACCCCGAGCGGCACAATACTGATCTCCAAGTTCCATGTCATCTATTCTCCACCAATATTTGATAATATATTATGCTCTCTCCCCCTTGTTCTTCTGTTCTTTTCCTTTTTGTCCTTATATCCCCCACTCTCAATCATTTGCGATCTTCAACATCCCTTTTGTTGCAGTTATATCCTATTTTACTCCTTCAATCGAAGCTACTGGTTTACTTGTTCTCCTCGCGCTACCGTCATCACCCACTCACCATATGTGATCGAACCGCATATCTGCGTCTCCTCTCGTCACTTTGTATGAGCACATAACTATTTCGCTACGTTACTTATTATACGTGACCCAAGGGTGTGTTGTAATGCTTGGCGAACACTACAATGGATGCATGTTTCTGTCGCTTGGATAAATGTGGCCAAGGACGTGACACGGGAGTGGTTGGAGCATGAAACATCTTCGGCATGTCGGCACGGCTTCACGGCGCACCTCGGCACTCTGAGCCTCAACGTCGTCAAACAACTCAGCACCAAGCGGAGATTTAAATTGCTCCGTGACTACATGCAACTCCATCTCTGATTTTCTTTTATGCGAGCATCGCTCTGCAACGCAAATCCGACGTCCCAAATATTCTGTCATAACGCATTAACTGTTATTAACAATATAAGAATAGGCTACGATGCATGCAGTTGAATAAAGCTTGCATGCCCATTTCATGGTGAGGTCACGTGCTGCATTGCCATTCGACCCGCTCTGCTGTCTGGAGCCGTCCCGCATAGTACTCGGATGCTTGGTATTGGCTCTTTCTCTGTTACATTCCAGCACTGTCTTATATCTCCAATCCTTTAGTTGTCGGTCTCACAGGTGGTATTGCAACCGGCAAATCAACCGTCGCTGCGCTGCTCGCTTCTCATGACATCCCAATCATCGATGCAGACGTAATTGCGAGACAGGTCGTCGAGCCTGGTACGCGTGGACACGGACAAATCGTCAATGCTTTCGGAAGGAGTGTTCTCATGCCGTCTCTTGTGAAACCGAACCCCTCAGACTCGAGCGTACATTCAAATGAGCAAGATTGGAGAACCCGCCCCATCGACCGCAAGAAGCTCGGTAGCATCATCTTCAACGACGAGAAGAAGCGGAAAATTTTGAATGATATCGTGCATCCCGCTGTCACGCGAGCGATCCTTTGGGGTGTCCTCAAGGCTTGGCTGAAGGGCGAGAAGACTGTCGTGGTGGATGTACCGCTGCTGATAGAAGGAGGCTTGTGGAAGTGGATGGGCATGGTCGTCGTAGTGTACTGGTACGTGGGACTCTCGCTCTTTCGTCTCGCGTGCTGCTTCAATAACGTCGTTCTGGCTAGCTCCCCGGAGCTCCAACTGCAACGTCTCATGACCCGGGACAAATCTACTCGTGCGGATGCATCTTCGCGACTCAGCTCGCAGCTTTCCATCACTTCCAAGGTTGGATACGCCGACTTGGTCATCGACAACTCAGGCTCGCTCGCGGATCTGGGCGGAGAGGTGATGTCGTGTATCGGAAAGCTTGAGAGGCAGGTGGGCTGGACGTGGGTGGTGAGTTGGTTATTCCCGCCATTGGGTTTGTTGAACGCAATGTGGTGTCTGTCGTGGAGGGCTTTTAAGCGGAGGATGGTGTAGGCGTTGCATGGACCAGTTTTGTTGTACAATACCCCGTTTTTGCTATTTCGCGAACGGAGCTACGGAAACGCACCTAGTCACGATCTTTGAATGCCCTAACTGTTGCATACTTGCGACAGGACCTCATTAACGTTTGGAGAATGTGGTGTATACATTCCATGCACCGACGAGTGCGTCATATTTCTAATATATAATCACTGGCAGTCGTGCCCACCAACACTCATTCTGAAATAACGACTTTCATCCCTCCATTTCTGTGCTTACTTTCTCGAGAGCATAAGAGGCGCTTGTTTCGCTCTCCACAGCATCTTTTCTTTTTTCGGCTTACAATACTTGAAGATGCGGTATCAGTTCATCGAGCAGACAATCGAACGGCGTTGGCTAAATATCGGCCAAAAACATTCCATCATGGAAATCGGCAAAGCAAGCTCATCTTGGTCTGCACTATCTAGAGTAGAGGGCTCTCTGTACTCCACTAGAGAAGATGATCATTTGAAAAAGGGCGCGAGGAATGGGTGTAAATTGTACATAGTACCGAATAGACACACAATACATCATTCAAGAGTAATAGTGTCTTGGGGCTACTATGAACTTGAAGCATCATATGACCAATGTCCATATATTTGCCATTCAGTATCATAGTTGTTCGTACCGTGTCGAATCACCCAGATGAATGTGTTCCATCTTCGGTACCTGACCCACAACACATCCACGCCGGAAACGAGATAGCAAGCCTGAGCGTAGCCCTTCCCGATTCTCGCTGAGGGGATCTGGTTTGAGTGTTAAAATATGAGGATAAAGAAGGTACACGCACTGTAAAGTGAACCTCTCCAGAAGGATGAGATACATCTTTTGCTTGCTGCACCTGATAGAAGATAAACTATCATGACATGGTATATAATAACAAAGAACTGACCCGTGCTGACTCCATCGCATCCACAGATCTCTGTCCGCTACGAGATGTATCTTGTTTCGTTTGATTACGGTCAGCGATCTTGGGAGGCGGCTTAGACTACAATGTCTGATGAGTGCTTGTATACAAACTCGAGGGAACGACGAACATTTCGTGGCACAACAGGTTTCGCGACCACTCGCTGGGGTATGTGAGACACACTAAACTTTGATTACCAAGGAAGAGCACTCACTGGTTCACGTTGACCTGCAGCCATCCTCGAGGGTCCTGCACGTGTGGAACGCGCTCTTATTGGTGAGTGGGAACGAGGTCGAGTATCAGCCCGCCGGCGCCACTTGCTAGGAGTGAGATCGAGCTCATGCGAATCCAGGTCCTTGTTGCTTCTACTAATTTTCTTCAACCACTTTCTAAATCCTGGGAGGCCGGGGGACGATTCAGGGATGTTGCGATGTTCCTCTGGTCCTGTCTCTGCAGAATTCACTGGTATGGCATCTGACGGCTGGGACATGTTATGGGATGTGCCAGGTGCGGGTGCCTCATCCGCATGAGGATTAGCAGAGGACTCTGGCGATGGTGGCTCCAGCAGTGTCAACATTGAAAGAAGAATGATGCTCATAAAGGACTACCAACCTCTTCAAAGTTGAATTGATCAGCAGGTGTACCTGATGGTACCTCGACCTATGCTATCATAAGTACTTCTTTTGTTGGAAGCAAAACGAAATGTTACCTCGAGAGAGTCGCTACTGTGGTCTATCCCATGCTCGGGTGGGTCTGAACCTTGAGGTTCATTCTGGTCACACACGACGGAGTCAGTGCTACTCATCTTGATGATGAAATGACAATATTCTACCGTGGACTCAGACACCCTGCTTTTGTCACCCGAGGTCGAACTCAGTTCACCTGATTGTGGTTCCTAGTGTCAATATGGAAAAATGAGGATTACTCGGGATGCTAACATCATGAACAGACAACGCTGACATGAAAAGGACCGTACGAGTCAGGAAGGATTCCGTGCAGGTTGCGGACAGTGATTTTGCCATCATCCTGTCCAATCGCTAGGTAATTGCTATTTGGGGAGATTGCGATCGAGATTGGGTAAACATCATCGTCAGTGCTGACTACAGGGCCGATGTGGGTGAGAGTCGTTGCATCCAAGAACAAGATGGACTTGGATGTGAAGGCGGCAATGAATTTACCATTGCCAGCTAGAGCGATAGAACTGGCATTACCAAGAGTTTCTGACTCGGCAAGCTGTGACCCCGTGAATGCGGCAAAACAGCTAATTTTGTCTTTTGATGCGGCAAGAATGTGTTGGCTATCCTGAGACCATGCAAGTGGAGTGGTATAAGAGGTTGGGGAATTGACAGTCTTGATGGTGATGAGCTCATCACCACTATTACTGTCGAAAACACGAATTGAGCTGCCCGAGGTGGTAGTGGCAATGCACTGGCCATCTGTGGAGAACTTGATTCCAGAGACAGTATTGTCATGACGAAGTGGACCAACAAGCCTCTCACCACTCATCATACTCCAGATGCTGGCCTCAAGGTGAGTTCCAGTGGCAAACTTGGTCAAGTCCAAGGAAATATCGACAGCGCGTGCATCGTAGTCACTGTCCACCTCAATGACCTTTTCATGCAACTCTATGTCCCATACACTTGTCTTG
>JBBPJS010001196.1:0-11778 GCA_038088835.1 Singerocomus rubriflavus
AGAGTGGATATAAATGCAGGGTCGAGAGTGGGGGGGAGTGGGGGGGCAGTGGGGGGATTGTTGGGAAACGGGAGAATTGTGAGGTTGGATGGCGAGATTAGCAAGGGCGTCGGACATGGCGAGAACGGGGGACGATTGTTGGAGAGGAACGACATTATTATCGGACGAAGACATGGTTCGAGTAAGGACGACAGAGAAAGCAAAACACATCGCCACGGCAAGTAGCCACCCAATTTAAACGGCCATGCTCTCTCTCAGGCATTTTATCCTCCAACAGCGCGTCCTCCATCTCTACCGCCGAGCTATCAGGGCTTCACGCTGTACGAGTCTACCGTCTTGCAGGAGCACGCACTCACCGCGTGCACCGTAGCTATTCCCGACCCACGCACACGCACAGAGACGCTCCTCTGGTTCCGCGCAGAGATCGAACGCAGCAAGCACCTCACCGACACCGTGAGCAGACTCCTACCTCCAGTGCACGCGCATCTCATACAGTCCTAGGTGGCAATAGAGAACCAGCTTAGCGTCGCCAACCGAGAACTTGGCCAGCTCTTTCCCAGAACCTCGTAGTCACACAGAACAGACACAATGTGTACACTCCGTCTGCGCGAGGAAAACACCATCATTCGTGGCTCAAACGCACCAGCATCACAAAATCGAGTGCGCAGACGCCCCTCCTGAAGCCATTCTGTACATTGACCAAAGTGACTGCGCAATCAATACACTTGAATTCATCTTTAATGTCATTGTCGCACTCTGGCACCAACCACGTAGCGTGCAAGCACATTGGGGACTTGTGGGCGAGTATCAAGCTTGATTGCGAAGAACTGCATGAAAATCAGCGTCCAGGAGGATCACCAAACTCGCTACACGACGTACTCAGAATAACAGAGTCTCCACTATTGACAATCAGATCATTGTCTGTCAACACGGACGAACACGTACCGCAGGAACATTTTGCTGACGAACCGGTCTTTGTTGACGGGTTTCTTGTTCTTACCCTTTGGCACCTCGGTCCACATCTAGACACAGCATCAACGAAACGGAATGAGACGAAATCGAGTGTCTTACCTCTTTCACATTCTCAAGCACCTGGCCAGAGATCAAAGGTCAAATAGTGTGAGGACAGAATAGACAGCATACCAACCATGTTACTGTGGCGGTCAAAAGCCTTTACGCGTGCAAGCAGTTTCTTATTATTACGGAGTGAGATAAGAACCTGAGCGTGGTTGCGAACGGCCTGCTGCAAAACTGACAAGGGTCCCTGGCTGATCTCATGCTCTTCCAGCTGGCGTAGCTGAGCCTCGTCCAGCTCAGATTTTGGGACGTGAACATACTGACTGGGATGCGAGCATTGGGCACGATGTTTTAAGAATTATATCAGTCGTGCTCACCTCATGCTTGAAGTGGTGGTAGCAGAAATCGAGGGGTGTTGACATTGCACAAACAAATCCGTTGCTTTCAAAACCCCACTGCCACCGCAGAAAACTAGAGCAATGGGTCGTTTGAAACAAAAGGGCAAGGCTGGGGCGGCCAAGGCCTACATGACACGGTCAGCTGCAGTCAAGAAATTACAGTGTTCCTTGGCCGACTTCCGGCGGTTGTGCATCCTCAAGGGTACGTCGCTTGATCCTATCTCGTCTCCAGCCGTGACGCAGAACAGGGATATTTCCGCGTGAGCCGCGAAGCAGAAAAAAGGCCAACAAAGGGTCGACAGCTCCAACGTCGTTTTACTACGCAAAGGACATCGCCTATCTTGCTCACGAGCCGGTGCTAAACAAGCTAAGAGAACACAAGGCATTCGCAAAGAAAATTTCCAGAGCTCTTGGCCGTAAAGAATGGAGTATTGCGAAGAATCTGGAGGATAGCAAACCGGTTTACCGTCTGGATCACATCATAAAGGAAAGGTATATGACATGCCATTTCACCATTTTAACACGAACAACTCATACGCTCACCAGATACCCTACCTTTATTGATGCCATACGAGACGTCGATGACGCACTTTGTATGATATTCCTTTTTGCTTCGCTACCTTCCAATGATCGTGTAGCACCATCGCTGATTGCCAATTGTTCTCGTCTCGCTGCCGAGTGGCAACTCTACGTCATGCATTCGCGTTCGCTCAGGAAGGTCTTCCTCTCCATCAAGGGAATATATTACCAGGCAGAGGTCATGGATCAAGATGTTACCTGGCTTGCACCCTATCAATTCACGCAAAATGTAGTGCCCTTGTCATATCTTACAGTGTTGGGCATGCTAGAAATCCTGTTTGCAGATACCGTCGGACGTCGACGTTCGGGTGATGTTGACATTCCTGGAGCTTTACCAAACACTACTCGGCTTTATCTTTTTCAAGCTCTACACGGACGCCGGGCTTGTCTACCCACCTCCCTTGGACGTTACTCGAGATGAAACTGGTGCCGGACTTGGTGCATTCAGCATCCAGACAACGGAGAACAATACCATATCTATTGGAAAACCTGAGAACGCTGGCAAAATGGCTTCGACAAAAGAGGTTCGACAGGCGATCAAAACTATTGCTGCAGACCCATCACTTGTCAACGAAGATGTAGCCATCGACTCCAGGGACTTCACTACTGAGTCCACCCAAGTCGACGAAGAGTTTGTAATCCGCTCCTCTGCTGGCACCGAACCAATGGTATTTCTACCTACGTTGCAGTCACTGTCTAAGACACCCAAGTCTTCATCCACGTCATTATTTTCTCCGTACACCTTCTTCCTGTCGCGCGAAATATCCCGACCCGTTTTCGAATTCTTAATAAAGTCGTTTGGTGGTCGAGTTGGTTGGCCAACATCATCTGGAAGTGGATCACTCATCGCGGAATCAGATGATTCGATTACTCACGTCATCATTGATCGACCCGTCATCATCAAAACCAATGAGTCGGTGGGGGAGAAAGAACGGCGACGAAGGCGAAAGTATATTCAGCCGCAATGGGTTGTGGATTGTATCAACGCGAGAAGGATTCTTATCGAGGATCTCTATGTGCAGGGTGCCACGCTTCCTCCTCATTTGTCACCGTTTGGCGATAATCCGGGAGCCTATGACCCGACTATGGGCTTGTCTCACTTTGAGGAAACGTTGGTGGAGGAGGTAGCTGACAGCGAGGATGAACAGACTCCCGTGCAAAATGAGAACGAAGGTATTGCCGAGGTTGTTGAGACTGTAGGCATCAGCAATGTCGACGACGCCGAATCACAGCGTATTGCAGAACTAGCGGCTGAGGCGGCGGGAATCGAATATGGTACATTCGAGAGGGGGATGCGGAGACTGCAGAAAAAACGGCCCAAGGAGAAACCAGTCGGTCAGGAAGAGGAAGACATGGGTAAGATGCTGTTGAGTAACAAGAAGCGGAAACTCTACGAGCGAATGAAGCACGGAGAAAAGAGACGGGCAATGGAGGTTTGTCTATACGAAATTACCGTATCTCATTTTCTGACCTATGAGCAGCGCGATGCTTTGCTGAGGAGACGCAGGGAGATTGAAAGTCGCAAAGGCGGCCAAGCTAATTAGTAACTTAGCGAGGATGACTTGATGGACCACGTAGAAAGTAGTTACTAACTGGCTTAGTTAAGCCACCTTGCACCAAGTACTCTTTACCATCACTCACCGCTACGGCCCGCTGTCTGCCTGCGTGCTTTCGCCGTTCCTGGTGCTCACTGTGCTCGACGTCTCCAGCGGGGTTCTGTAGTGAACACTGCGCTCGTATTGCATCATTGCACTCTGAAGCATGGCTGGTCTGCTTGGTTTGGCGAATAGACACTCCCCCCCAGCAGACATTGCACGCCGCCCTGCTAACACTCCGGGTTCCATTGCGAGTCGCAAAACGGTACCATCGCCCACCGAGCAGACCCACCTTGTTCCCGTTCCAGACGATAGCAACAGCGGTGGTCTTCACTTCTTCTCCCTACCACACTGGACACGTCGTATCCTTCCTGTATCCCCAGCGCGCAAAGGTCTCGTAGGGTTGCCTCACGCAGATAAGCGCATCGCAAGTCTGCGCAGTATATCTCCACAAAACTTGTTACTTGAGAAAGATGTTCCCTCGACCCTGTCCCCGCATGCGGATCCAGACATCACTAGTCACGAACCAAGCACCGGTCTAAGCGATCCCCGAATGTCTATCTCTGTACAGCATATAGCAGACACTCCACCGCAGCCCACCTTTTATCTGGATGTCTACCATAACACACCCATAATATCCCCCTCTCAGGTAAACTCGGTTGCATTTGCATCCGTTCTAGACGGCAATGACGAGAATGCCCTACGGAAATGTAGAAGTACGCATTCATTGCGGCCCGAGAAGCCCTCGTCAAGTCTTGGGCAGCAGCGTACCAGAGGAGTCTCAATGACACAAATAATTGCAACAACGAAGAAAGCATCAACTTCGCCTTGCAATACCAGTGGAAACTCTCCTTCCGCAACCCTTGTAGGGAAATCTTTGTTCTGGTCACGCAAGATTTCTTCATCATCTCCGCAACATCCCGCAGTTGCGCCGGAGTCACCCTCGCTCCCAGCAGTAGAGCCCACCTCCCCGCTTCGGGTGGACTTCACCACACCTCCAGACTCGCTTGCTCGATCACGTAGCAATTCTAATGGCACGAGACTTTCTAGACGCCATTCGGAGCGCGCTATTCATAACCCTTCGAGAACTCGTACGAGAGGTCTTGATTTATCGCAAAGCCCAGCCACTCTAGATAAGCCCAATGTTCGACCACTGGCTGCCGAATCATGTTTTCTTGCTTCACATCACTCACCCATGCAACGTCCAGTTACGGCTGATTCTGCAACTCCTTCACGCTCACGCTCTTTCTTTGCTTTGTCACGTCAACCTACCGACCCTCCTTCAAGCGATGAACCCTGCTCTACCAGCTCCATACCTCGGTCTAAAACTGGTCCGCCCAATCCTCGACCCCGTTCCTCAACGAATCCACCACTTCTGCATCGACTTTCTGTTAATCTCTTCACACCATCGCCACCACCTGCTACTAAAAATCGGCCTTCGTTTTCTAGCGGATTCATGTCGTCTCCTCTCTCTCGCTCCCCTCGGCCTTCTCTGTCTCAGCTTCCTCCTGACGTCCTCAAACCCCGAACTGGTGAATCCCCCGAAGCCTTCGTGAACAGACTGGTGTTCCTTGTCTGTAAGGCCGAAATAGCCGGAGTCCTGGCGTCCACGTAAGATTGCACTTGGCAGTTCTTGTTCGTTCTAACTGTTTTCTTCAGTGGGGACCCCATTCATGCTGATTCGCTCAAGCTATATATGGAAAAGTTTGATTTTCGTTGTGACCCTTTGGACGTCGCATTGCGTAGGCTGCTAATGGACGTTAGACTCCCACGGGAAACACAGCAAATTGATCGAGTCGTTGAAGCATTTGCGAATAGGTACTTTTCGTGCAACCCTGACCATTTCACTTCTAAAGGTGTGTCATCCTTAATTTTGCTATTTACTGAGGTACGAATAGATGATGACACTCCTTTCAGATCATCCGTACATCTTGGCCTTTAGCCTGATCATGTTGCATACTGATGCTTTCAACAAGTCAAACAAACGGAAGATGTCCAAGGCAGATTATATGAGGAATACGATGCTCCCAGGCTTGGTCCCTGAAGTTCTTGATGTGTGTGGAACCTACATTGGTATTGTGATGGGGCATTCATGACAGTTTCTTAGTGCTTCTATGACAACGTCGTTTTTGCGCCATTCATCTTTATCGAGGACCCCTTAGATCCCGAAGGGGGTATCGAAGGAAGTCTAACCAGATCCTCCACATCATTGGGGCTTCCAAGTCCAATGATACAAAGTGGGAATACAATATTGAACAGACCAAAGATTGATCCCTACTATCTCATTATGAATGTGAGTGCTTCATACCAATCTCACCAGTCTGCCTCAGATGTCGTTTTAGAATTTGCTGGATCAGCTCCGTGTTAATGTCGAAGGCCAGATTCAGTTCGAGAACCCCTTTCGATGGGATGGTACAGGTGTTTCTTGGAACTATGACGAGATCTTTCTGGCCTTTGCTAAAGGGCATGTGGTGCAAATTGGATTAACGAACATACGATCAACGACCCCACTTTTTGGCTTAAGTGTTGGGGGTAATCCGAGTCTGTCCATCAATGGCTTTGGCAGTGTACCTGAAGCGTTGCTTGGGTCGGAGACATGGACCCTCAAGTTCTCCAAGGTCGCTGTGCTCAACCGCAAGGATGATCTTTTGGAAGGAGGGAAAAGGCCATTAAATCGCAAGTGGCGACCGTTTAGTGTCGCGCTCACCAGGTCTCAGCTTCTTCTTTTCCGTGATCTATCATGGTCATCAACATTACTTTCATGGAATGATCCGCCAAGGAACCCCCCCATACCTTCAACATCGTTCAAGCCTGATGAGGTCATCTCCTTGCATGATGCATTGGCAGTCTTAGATAGATCCTATAGCAAGGTGAACTAATTTGTGTTGCACTCGTCTAGTTCTTACTCATCTATACCATAGCACTTGAATACTTTTCGTCTCACGACTCGTGATGGACGTCATATTCTCTTCCAGACAACCGAGCAGAAAGAAATGAATGAATGGATATCTCGTATCAACTATGCAAGCGCCTTCAAAACCATGGGCATACGCATGCGATCGCTCGGGATGACAGGCAAAGTTCTTAGGCTTACCGGGATAGCTGCTGCTACGTCACATCTTGATGACTTACAATTTCCAAATTTTGATCCACCAAGAATGTTGACTTGGGATCAGCGTAGCCCATCTAGACCGAAGGATGAACCTCCTGGTGATAGTGGCTCCTACAGTGGCTACTCTGCGGACACGGGTGGCTGCCAGATTGAATTGGCAGAGCTATCCGCAGCCGACGTTGAGGGAACTTCACAATTCAAGGAAGTGTTTGATACGGTGAAGGCAGAATTGGCCGCTGCATGCATTAGTCCTGGAGGCCCCTCGGTTGTGGAGCAAGCACGCCCGGCTGAGGTGGAACCTCCCCGTCTCGCCTCTAGAACCCATATGATACATGCTCGTGTCGAAGATCTAGAGAATCGCATTTGTGCTGCCAATGCACAGATTGATTCTGGCATGCAACTTGCAAGAAATATTGGGATTTTGGCTCCATTCCAGAAATCCACTCGGGATCGTTTGCAGGACACTATTCATACCATGTCCAAGAAAATACAGGCAATGCACTTGCATGTCACCAAGCTCATCTGTCACCGCAACATTCTTCTCAATGATCTCGCTGCTGAGGAGAGAGGTCTCAAGCAGACAACTTCACTTGCTTTGCATGCCGCAACCGAAACGCTGCAACAACGCTATCCTGAACATGCCTCGCAGTTGTCATTCTCAACTCAGGAAGTTGGGTCCAGAAGTTCGTTTCGCGAAGAGACCCTTCCGACAGGCTCGCAGTCCTTCGACTCGTTCACTTATGAGCCATTCCATTCCGTGCTGGACCTTGGTCCCGATTGGCCGTCGTCAGGCGAAGCACTTGCTGCACCCTCATTTTGGGCCTCATTTCTTGCCACCGACCCACCAGCCACTCTAGGATGTGATAGTCCAACGAGCTATTATCCATCTCCTGATGAAACCTCACATTCATCATTATCCACTACCAACCAATCCCTGCTAGACACATCCTTGCATGACAACCTAGTAATACCTGACTTCCAAGACGTGCAGGCAGAAGAATGGAGTAAAACAAGAGCAGCGAAGCGTGTTTCGCTAGTCAAGCTACCATCTGATTTGCGAATGTCGGCCATCGCTGGCAGGCCTTCCTGTCATATTCAAGGCAACAGCTTGTTACAAGAAGGGTCTTCTATGACTGGAGACGTTGGTTACCGGACTTAAGGTGTCACCACAAGCACGTTTTCACCTAAGACACTATGGCAGTACACCTATCTTCATTTGACCTACCGAGTCTGTACGTACACTCACTTTGCGTCCTTGCTTCAGTAAAATAGCTGTTATGGGAAATGCTGTGTGTGACCCCATTAAAAATAAGCCCAGAATCTAACTACTTGACTTGTAGTATATTGAGGCAGCATATTCACAGATGCGACGAAAACATTCTGAGATCCTCGGAGGTAAAGTCAGTGTCTTCCTCGGATTCTCTGGTAATTACTAGCAACACTCTGTTGCTATCTAGTAAACGGTAGAACCACACTTAAGTCCTGGATGGGGCGAATTTCCTTCAAGTCTGTAGAAAAAGTCATAGACGCGAAAATCCACACCACTGAACGTCGTTCATTTCCTGTGAACACTCCTGGGCTGCAAGGCCTGGATGTATCACAATATTCTGCTAGACACCACATGCGGATCTGGGCCCGTCTTGCGGATGCCGCTAACTGGCGACTATATAATGTCCTCTAGTGCACCGGAGTGAACAAATCACTAAGTACACCACAAATGTCATATGGAAGGTATGGAACTGCCAGTTCTTCGTCTTCTGGGCCATACTTCCTCCTCTTCTTCCCCCCCTAAATTCACCTGACCAGCCCCCAGGAGAATATTGACGACCCCAACCATCTGGAGGCTCCAAGCTCACTGTAAAAAGTTTCAGAATCTTAAGCTTTCATCGTATTGTCTTTCTCAGATGGTTTGGCGCATCAGGCCGCCTGAAAAGGGTGACCGAAGCAAAGGTAGAAGGCAAGAATGCGATTCGCAGTACAGTAGTTGGCGATTAAACTCCTTGAAGTAAAGTAGAACGCTTGGCGATCCTGCTCCCAAGGGCTGGTCACCAAACTAATTGTCAGTGAGATTCATAGTGCAGAAGCTAATCTAACTCAGCACCACCTCCGAATACCATTCATTTGAACTCCAAAATATACATTAACTTGGTAGTGATGCCTTCGCAGGAAGGCAGTGATGAACACGTTCCCACAGACTTATTTTGCACTCTCCTGCCCTCCACTTGTCGAAGCCCACGAGTCATTCTCCCGTTCCTACACATACTCAGGACACTTCCCTGCGATCTGTAACAGCTAATTAGAGTCAGCTCGTATAGAAATTGGCGAACATGTCCGTGGAGATGTTTCAATGACTGCCTCCTCAGCGCACTAAACTGGCGCTCGATAGTCGATCCCCTACTTTTCGTCTACTAGTGCGGCAAAAGACCTTGTTGTCGATATCGATGTCCCTGATTCATAACTCGAGGTTGTGTGAACGCCGACAAACCGACTCAATTTCGGAACGATAAAGCGATGGCAGAAGCGCTCATGAACCCAGACTCCAACCTCAGCATGATAAGAGTGTCTTTGTACATCCAGGTATTTTAGTAGTGTCACGCTCATCACTCCAACTCTGCCATAACTTACATGAGACAAATGATAATGATTCGTAGAAGGGGTTACCTTAGAGTTCACTTTGTGGAGTGACAAGCGCACCGTGCAATTTATTATTATTCTGTTGTGATTATGACTCAGCACGCCAATTAATCAGCATCAACCCTAACCCTAGCAGGTTGAAACCTAAACCTAACCCGATGCTTGGGTTCTGACAGCCAAGAATCATGGTGGGTAGTCCCTCTGGAGCCTTGTCGTCTTGAAGGCCTCACAACTATCTTAATCTAGCCAATCTTCCAAGATGAGAACGGGTTAGCCGTCAAATTCTTCATACAGAAAGACATCCCCCAAGAAATACAGGCCGAATTATGCGAAACAATCACCGTTAGTATGCTTGGCACTCGGTTGCGCCATGGATTTGATGTGTAGTCCCCAAGTCTCTCGGTGGGCGTGTGGAAAGCAAGGTTCCAAGGCAAGGATACGTTCTGACTCAACCTGGAACGCCAGAAGAGGAGCGCCTTCGCCTTTGCTGGATTAGTCCAGATCGTCCTGAACGCCATTTTGTGCCCTATACCTACGTCGAGGCTTGCAAGATCGCAGGAATGCTGCTGAAACAGATATTCGTCGAACGTGGGGTACAAATCAAGATGCACATACATCCTAGCATCGCAAATGTGAACGCGCGTGCGGCACTCAGCCAGCGCATTATGGTGAGTTGAGTGGGCATGACGATCGTACCCCAGGACCTCACTTGGTGATTCAAGCATTCTGGGGGAGATCCCACTGCGTCTCCTCAGTCCGCTCGTGTAATCCTCGCGGACCCGAACACTGAAGTTTTCCAACACCTCATCAAGTCGTATCAAGGCGTCCCAGACAAATATATCGAGTCTTACTTATGGGTCAAGAAATGTGTAGAGAAAGGTGCACTTGTTTATACGCCACTGGTATATAAGAACCCCGGTGGACGGCGTCCCGGAGAAGAGTGAGTGTCTAATACTCTCTTCGATTGCAAGATTACACACAGTACCTATCACATTCAGACGGACTCAGTTTACCGAAGAGGACGAAGAACGTCTATGCCAGTGGATAGCAACCAAAATTCCTTACAAGGAAACAGGTGGTAGAACTGGTAATCGTCTGTATCAACAGCTATGTGAGATGGTGAGTCGCGAGGAAATACTGCACGACCACTTTCCAATGCCTCTCAGGCTGTTGATCCAGAGTATGCGTGGGTAACTCGACACACATGGCAGTCATGGCGGGAGCGGTACAAGAAGAACTCGGTCCGCTTGGACAACGTAATTGCCGCAATCGTGGACCAAAAAAAGCCGGCTCACGGAGAGAAAGGGCAGTACGGTTACGTTCGACAGGCGGAGGAGAAAAACAAGCGTACAAGGAAAAGGCGCACGAAGCCGGTGGACGAGTCGCTTCACGCGGATCACGCAGGAAGACAGACAGCAGGATGCACAGATAGCAACACTAATACTGTGCCAATCATTTTATTTACTCCAGACCATATCGGCGGCGAACCACAGGCTTCAAAATCCGGGGTCCATGCTCGACAGAGTCCTGACGAAGAGGAAATGGCAGATGATGAAGAGAGCGAAGAGTGGCGTATTCGAGTCGGTGATCGATCTCCTCCACCATGGGGGAAACGCAAAGCAGATAACGGAGGTAACGATGAACCTTACGCCACGAAGAAAGCGAAAACAGTGTGGGTATGCTCTCGTGTAGTCAAGCTAATGCTGAGGGACTTTACAGTGCTCCAAACTTATATTCCAAAACCTTTGCCGCACCAATCACATTCCCGTCAGGAGACGGACAGGCAGTGGCCCCGGTTCATTGCATCGATCAAGCGATCAATGATATAGCTGATGAATTCAGGTTCACTAGGCAAGAAGTGAAAGAATTCTATGACAAGTGCGGGGAAATGGATCGTACTAGGACACGATTTCAGAGAATGCGACAGTTACTGAACAACGTCGAAGATAGCATTGGGGATTGTACCAGTGGTCTGTAGTCAGGGGGCATCCTTACCTACTCCACTACCGTTCTTGCATGTACTTACAGTCCATAGTAGACAGATCATACACCACACTACTATAGCATATCGCCCTCCGCAAGTTTAATGTAATCTGCCGCTCGCACAGGTGCAGATGGACTATCAAAGGGCTTTCTGCGTCTGGGCACCACCAAGGTCATGCGCTGTTTTGCGGTGAGGGACATCATTGCTACTCACCTTTCTCCAGCAGCAACGGATGGGAACGAAGCAAAAAGATCTGGGTGCTTGGGGAGAGGAGATTCACTTTGTATAATTCATAAGTGAGATGCAAACAACAGGGAAGACGACTAACCTAAAATAAGGGTGACGCAAAGCTTCCTCAGCAGTGATACGCTGAGCTGGATCATATGTCAAGAGCGACATTAAAAGATCAATACCCGATGTCGTCATGTACTGAAATCGCTGGCGAAATTGGTGCGCATG
>JBBPJS010001197.1:0-11777 GCA_038088835.1 Singerocomus rubriflavus
CACCAGTCAACCGCCGTGCCATAACTCCTCCTCCGGTGCGGGGGCATTCTGTCGTTTCGCAGTATTTCCGGGGCCATATACTGTGGAGTACCAAGGCAGTCAGTCGCGTATCCGACCCCCTGAAGGAGCGGCTCTCCAGCAGGGTCCAGGTAAGAAAGTCCAAAGTCGATGATTCGGACGTTCTCGCGGGAGTCGATGAGGATATTTTCAGATTTGATGTCACGGTGAAGGATTCCCATCTCGTGCAGGGCTTCGATACCAAGAGTCTATCATGGGGTTAGTACGGGCATCGGTGGCGAGTCGGAAGTATACTGACAATCTGTGCCATCCAGCGGCGCGAATGTAGTCTGCACCTCTGCGGCTCGGTGAATAAGTATATGGCAAGGTCAACGGTCATGAGTTCCTAAAACTGATACTCAGTCAGATGAACAGGTAGGAAAACCCTATGGCTGACCATGGCGAAGAAAACGGTGGTATTGTGTTGGATGGACCTATTCAGTTCTATGAGAAATTGTTTTCCCCTCTCTCCGCCTTTTGATTTGACCATGCGTCTGAACAATTTGAGTTCGGTTCGAACAGATCTTGCTATGTCCGGGTCGTGCAAAGACTGGAACGCTTTGAGACACAATAACCTACCAGTTCCCTTGTCCCTTGCTGCCCATGCGACCCCGAATGCTCCTTTTTGTATGCAATGTAGAAGATCAAAGGGACCAAGCACAGGGAAGACGGAAGAAGAATATGCGCAAGGTACGAAGCTGGCGTGATCAGCGGTAGATTTGGGACATGAATCTAGATTTGCAGTGCTGTTGTCCTTTATGTCACCGCCGATGCCGCAAGCCGCAAGCGATTGGGCCAAGAGGGCAAGTCTCTGCGCATCAGCGGTGAAGGGCTTGATCTTTTTATAAGGGTATATGACAATCGGGGGAAGATGATTATTATATGACATAGCTTGGCTACCGGGTGCATTGGTAGGATCAGCGAGAGCCACGGTAAGTGTAGCATGCTTTCCGAATGGAGTGCACGGAGAGATCTGATGTGGTGGGGATGATAACTTGAGGGTGACGGGACTGGCGATGCGAAGCAAGAACGACATTCTCTAGGCAGGATGAAATGTCTCGGGCGATGAAGGCTTTGTAAGGGAGAGCAGGTTAAATAGAGTTCCTGCATGACGAACGAGTTGTGGGCAAGACAATGGTGGCGACCATTGTCCTGTCCACAACTCCTCATGCATCACACAAAAGTGGACACAAATGTGGAACGGTTGTTTGTGTTAGGGTCTCCGTTGATGTATGGCTTGCAAGAAAACAACATAATGAGATCTACGTACGCTAAAGGAGTCCGGGATCTTGAAGGCCAAGGCTTGGAGGGGATCACACTTGGTCATATGACCATACTAATATCTATTAGCCCCTGACGAGATTTTGCAAACACACTTATCTGACGGAACATTAAATTAGAGCGATGCCCTCGGTTGGGACTTGTGTGGACATTCAATAATACAATTTCTGTTCCACCCTGTGGACAGGTTTGGTCGTCAAGCACTCCACAACAAAATACTAACCGACAACTCCGACTGCGTCGTCAATCTGACGTTGTGTAGTCATCCCTCTTGCTCAGGAATCCACGTTCATGTACACCACGTACTCGAGATCGTTTGTTTCATCTTTCTGTGGTACATCAGTGACTACCTAAAGCGGAAACCTAACCCTAAATTACAGTGTACTATATCTCGTGTCGGCCCCCTAGCTCTCACACTGCTTCTCATCCAGGACGATGTCCACTGCTCCCCTCGCAATACCACACACACCAAGCCTTCGTCGCTCTACGGAGAGCTATGGCGAAAGGGCACTGCGCAAGCTCAAAGAAGAGCCCCTTGTACCCATCGGTGAGTCTGCCATTTCCACCTGGGTCGCTCTACAAGTCGTTCTATTTCTACTTAGGCACATTTGTGACGGTTGGTGCATTTACCATGGCCGTCATCAAGCTCAGACGGCGCGATTCACGCTCGCTCAACCAATGGATGCGTATGCGGGTTGCTGCACAAGCATTCACGATTGCCGCTGTCTGTGCCTACTGCTGGGGTCCAGGTAAAGAACAGAATGGACAGACTGCTGAGGAACTCCAAATAAGGCGGGACCACCAGTTTGACAAGGAAAGGAGGGAATTCCACGATCGTCTCAAGGTTGCCGAGGCTGAGTGGAAGGAAACACAAGCCCTTGCCGGAGACGCTAAAAAGTGAGGTTGGCCAAATTCACTCGGATGGGACACGTAGATGTATTACTCTCTGTCCTATATCGTATCAGCCATGATACATACACCCCTCACTCTCACTGATTTGGTTGATGCTTGAAGGAGTCCTCAGGTGTCCCGCACATTCTGGTCTTCCACTGCGAGCCGTGAACTGCCATAGACCTGGTTGACAATGGCACACCGACGAAGCACCTCCAACTCCTTGAGGGCCTCGTTGTATGCCAATGAAAGCTTGACCGGATCTCTCTCGGTCTATGAAACACTGAACATCCCGTCACTCCTACCCACGGACACGATGCGCACCTGTATGCTACGAAAGTTCTCTTTTGTCCTCCGCAAGAAATAGTTGCGGAAGTTGTAGGAACTGAATGACTTTGCTGCGCGAAGTGTGGAGCCGTAAAGACTGAGGATTGCTTGCGGTGATGGTGAGGCAGCCATGGCGTATCGAAATGATGTGTGAGGCGTGGTGGAGTGAAAAGGGAGACGGCTGATGCGCGGAACACTCTGGGCGTCCACGGAGCGCTGAGTCCGGCTATTTAAAGATTTCCGACACGCACCGTGCCTACACATTCTACTATTGATGAGCTCGTCTACGGTACTCTCGCAAAGTGTACGATTAGGGAGCCCTTCAGCCCTCCAATATCCGCCTCAAAATCGGAGCGACCTGCTTGCGGGTGGCTGCTGCATTTTTCTGCTTGTAAGCCCGCACGACCAGGCCCACGCCAAAGGGCGACGTCTTTGATGCTGCCACCTGCTCGTCGACTAGTTCCTCTTCGTCAGTGCTGCCTTGCTCAACCTCGACCTTCTCTTTCCCGCTTGTTCCTCTGTGGCCATCGAAACCGTAGCGTTTAAAACTGGCCCTTTTTGCTTGAAGAACCTCGCTCGCCTCAAATCCATCGAAAAAAACCTGGGGAAGCCTGGGCCCGCACACGTTCTCGTCCACCACCCATATCAGCTCCCGCTTGGACTTGCCTTTCTTGCTCTTGTAGGTGCTAAGCACACCAAGGATCGATAGGCCGCGTTCTTTGACCCATTGCTGAGTGGCAACAACCGCAACAGTCGGTGATGGTGAAAAAAAAGATGCAAGGGGAAGCGGGACCGTAGCAAGGCCCGCCTTGACCGAACATGGGGTGTCTCCACAGATGGTCGCGGAGAGATCAAGGTCGTATTCTTTGTAGTCTCGCCGAAGTAGATCTCGAGTGTTGAGGTGGGACAGTGCAGTTTTCTTAGCACTGAGTGTGGCAGAGAGGGCTTGAATCCATGGATGGTCAGCAATGTGTTCAGGAGTTTGTATGGTCTGTCCGACAAAGCTTTCCGAGGACGGGACCTTGGCTCTAGGGAGAAGCCACGCGGAAGCCTCATAATCTACATCAACGGCTTTTCCACCCTTCCGTAGACCATGCGTGTCGATCACGACTGCGCTCAGCAAGAGTGCGGCTAGTTCTGGAGGTATTTCAAGTGTTGGGTATGACATGACGACTCTTGTGACAAGCGATACGCAACTCCCTGACGGCTCAACGATTCTAGGCGAGGCCGTGTCGACGTACTGTCCTTCGTCTTCGTGGTGATCGATGATTGCCGTCACCCTTGCCCCTGGAACGGCATAAGTGGGATGAAGACTGTTGTGGTCTACTAAAGCAAAGTTTGTGCATGGATTGGGCTTGGGTAGATCTTCCGGACAGAGAAGTTGCTGGAAATCCCCGGCGATGCCTGCCAACTGCAGCGCGTAGAGGTTCTCCGTCCTCAGCAAAAAGTCCTCACGGGCAGTCGTGATGAGCGCGATCGCCTTCGTATCTGTATTTGGCATGTGCGACAGAAGCCACGCAAAGCCAATCGAGCTCGCGAGACTATCTAGATCTAGTAGGACAAAAAAACACGGGTCAACCAAATCAAGTTCACCGTGATGAAGGTGGCGCACCTCCGGCCTCATTGCCCATGACCACCGTCCAACCATCGCCGTTGTCCCCAAGGAAACGTATCTTTTGTTTCGATAGATAGTCTGAGAGAGTAGACGCGGTCGACATCGTTCTTTGTACGCTCCAGCGGACGATAGATCTGGGGAGTTTGACTACGCCTAAAGGGGTATGCGGACTTTGGGAGGTGATAAAGCGTGCGTTCGCCGTGCAGGATGATGGAAGTGATAGGAAATGGCGGGTTGGTTGGCCGCACCCAGCGTTCTTGTCAATTCTTGTCGTTATACAAGGTATTTGAGCACCATCACCAGTGGTCTGTTTCTGGGCTCTTTGAGTGTTCACGACTTTCAGTGTGCATTGATTGGTGGTGCTCGTTAGCAGCGGGTTGTGTCTGTCAACTGGGGGTGACCGGGAAAAGACCAAGTTTAAGCGGTTCGTCTTAGTGGCGTACATAAACAAGCGAGGCTTTACAAACACTGCAACCTTGCTACGTCCTGCAGTACGCTACAACGAGGTGCTTGGTTGTTCCGACGGTCAGTCAGCCTTGTATGCTATCGCCTCCTCGATGAACCCAGCCTCTCCAAATACTTCCTTGACCTTCAGATGGGCAGTCACCCTCTCGTAATGAGTAAAGACGTGCGGGTATTGTGCCCTCTCCGAAGCCCCGCAGGTAGTCGTTCCTGCCTGCTGGATCACTGCCGCGATCACAATGTCAGCGAGGGTCATCCCGTCAGATATCAAGTAGCCAGAAGCGCTCGCAGCGAGGTGTTTGTCGAGGAACTGGAGCGAACGAGCCTGTCTCTGAAGATTGATATTGTGCATCTGCAACCGTCGAAGCTGAGTGTGCTTGGAGCTCCAATCGGGGATGGCGAAACCCACCTCCTTGCTGTAAGGTCCGAGGTATCCAGCGACAAGCGCCAAGGTCTCGTAGCTGAACATGGCGATCTCAATCTCTCCAAAGTGAACCCACTGGTCAACGAGGGCGGCTTCAGTGGCATTCTTTCCAAGCAATCCAGCCTCGGGCGCAAGGGAGGACACTGGGGTGTATATCGTCGGTCAACTGCCTACAAGACGATCATTAATCATGAGCAACTTACCGTAGCGTGCGATCGCAGCACCCTCGAACAATTTGAATCCTTTATTGTCTTCGAAAGCTGGTATCTTTCCCAACGGAAATTTGCTAGTGTACTCGGGAGATTTGTTGGTCACATGGAATTCTACAGGAGGGGTTTCAAGTTCAAGACCTCCTACGTTCGCGGCGGCTAGAATCTATATAATTCGTTCCACGGTCAGCTCTCTGCATTCTTGGTGAAAACGTTGGGTGCAACATACAGCTTTAGTTTGGCGTTGGATTGGAACCCCCCACAAAGTACCGATGGGTGTCATGTTGTACGCGATATTATTTCAGCGGATGGATGAGATCTTCTATGTCTTCTTGGTTGTGTTCTGATGGTCGTCGGTGCTGTTGAACACTCTCATTTTATAGTGGTATTCAAAAATCGTACCACATCGATGCTGCTCAACAACCCACCGCGGCGCAGCGCATATGCTGACGATTGGCACTGTAAGAGGTTCGCTACGGGCGACGCAGGAATGCGGGAAACATTTTTGGCGAGTTCGGGGTAGAAATTAGACAAGGCGATACGATTCGCATAAGGCTTGAGCGCTCTTTGGTTCGACGTGGGATATGAGGGGAACTTTTTTTGCTTGTCCATACCGGACTCAACGTGACGGTGACGGTGAGACCAACTGCGGGGTGTACTCAGCTCGTTCCATGCAGTACTCGGCGTCGTGATGCCATAGCTGCTGCGCATGCTGCACCAATCATGTTAGTGGCGCCCGCAGAACAAGCCACGTCGCTATGTCACCGGCGTCCAGGGAACACCGGAGCATAGCAGAAAAATATACTCCCAGCATGTCGTCGTTGCGAGGGAACATTGAAGTTTCGACTTCAAAGTTGACCAGTCTGATGACCCTGGTCAGGGGTTACGTCGCGTGAGGCTTCGCCAACATCTCCATTATTCGGACATCCAACTGGTGTCAGTCTATACCAATGCTTATATGGGCGGGTCTTTGAACGAGGATTTTCTTTTGGGGTAGGAAAGACCGTAGAATCTCGTCGCTGTTTTGCCATGCCACACCCACTGGTCTCGAGAATCTGTATCATCAGCGCTGTTAAGGAACCGCGCAGGAATCAACTGCGCATAAGCTGCAGCACACGAAACAGAAGCAAATATTCAACCAAGTGATTATTCACTGCGATGAAGGAATTGGGACCTCAACGTGATGAGAAGCATACATCTGATCCTCTTCAAAAGGAAGTTGCGAAGTCCTAGTTTCTATTCGTATTATCTGAGCGCATCCAATAAAAACAGGGCTGATTCACTTCAGTATTCGGGTCCACGGAAAGGTGCGTACTACACTTGGATGGGCGCAAAGCCTGCAGAGTTGGATGACCGGCACATCAGACTCACAATGATCATTCTTTGACTCCAGGTGTAACGTTGGCTATCCATTCATTCATACCTATGCGTTCTAACCGATCTGTCGAGAATGGTTTTCGAACATAAGGCACTGTCTTTCGCGCATTCATGAGATCGATCACATACACTTCATCGAACGATATTTTTGCTCTCACGGGTTTGGGGTCCGCGATATATGAGCGCAGCCGTCCTTTTCTCGGCTGGATGTGAATTGTATTGGCCGCTGGAATTCGGAAATGACCTGAGAAGAGAACCCGCTATGAGATGGCTAGTCTAGCCAGATCATTGTTCCAGATATATCTCTAGAATGGAAGGCATAGGCGGGATGTGTGATAAGGTATGGGATGAGTCCGCTGACGGTAACTTCGTCCTCGAGAGGACAGGCAAAGGGTGTTGAGGATATATGGATTCGACATCATCAACACAAGAACAAAAGAATAGCCTATCCGTGATCACCAACCTTATCATAGTCAAGTCAAACTGACGACTGGGTGTGCTCTAGCTTATGCAATTGTGAGAACTCACTTCCAAAATGAAAGGACAAACTCATACCTCAAGTAGATCATTACTGTCGTCCGACTTTGTGGATCTCGAACTCGAGCGGACTAAATTTCTTTCTGATATACGTACACATAAGGAATGAGTCACTGCAGCTCCTTCAGAAATGGATTTACTGGGTCGAGGTCAGATGATTTATTGTCGAGACGGCTAGACGCCGAAGGCTGCATATCCTGCTGTGGTTCCTTGTAAATAGATACCTAATCCAGTGTATTAGTGTGGAAGATGGATATAGGGCTTATCCAATTTGCCAAGTAACACTATAAACATATACACTTACAAGTCTGGTGAAAGATCACGAACGGCCATGTTGTCGTCACCACGTCCAATCACGAAATAGTTTCCGTTTGAGAAGAAAGCGTTATTGTTCTTCATGGTAAGGTCAATCTGAGTAAAGGCTGATGTGTGCAGGAACCAGATTGAACACTCACGGAGGTAGCAACAAATGGCATATTAATCAGAATAGTGGATTCGACTTTCCTGCTGCTAATGATCAGTGATTTGGTGAGCTGACGTTCGGTAAACACAATAGGGTTGGATTGTCTTGCTGTCAAATACAGCGAAGATTTGGTTCTCATTATTTGACCGAGCAGGACGAGTGCATAAAGGCGGAGCTATAAAAGTGTTGAGGACCATGAGCTTATGATTGTGGACGGAACTACGGTAAAGTACGGCGGTAACGACACGGTCATTCGCAGGGAACTTGAACCCGTTGACGGAGCTGTTGTGTTGGAGCGGGCCAAGCAATTTCAAGAAGAAAAGTAAAGCCAGACGAGCAGCCCACTCGCACGTGTTGTGATTACGGAATGCAAGGCTCAAGCATAATTTCCCCCGTTGTCATATTCCAGATGCTGGATTTCTTCTATTCAATCTTGGTAGCAAACCTGGTCTCGATGTCCTTGCCCGTGTGCTCAACCCCGCTGACCTTCCCTGCATGGCCCTGTTTACTTGCTCGGATGGCCCAAGGCCGGCTAGTCCCACACGCGGGCAGACTTGACAGCCAGAAAAATCGCTCGTCCGCGTTCCTGCGACTCGTCACTGAGTCCTGACATCAGCCCTGTTCAAAAAAAAGAAAAACTGTTCATGTGGAATGCAACCATGTGTGCAGAACCCGCCGAGCGAGTGGTGTTAGCGACCCCCGTGTGGTCCACTGAATTGTCAGTGCTGCACAATCGCTCTCCAGAATTGCTACGCACGGAGCTTTGTCGACGACATCCTCATTGGTGGTACTACACAGTCAGGTATCCGACAGGCCCGAGCAAGGTGTTTCAGGCTCACGAGTCACTGCACCCCCCAAACACGAAGTTCCTGGTTACCTTTAGCTGACGAGGCAACCGGGCCGATTGTCGACATCGGCCAGGCCTTGTCTCGTTCCAAATTAGGCCCTCAGGGAGGGTCCCATCCCTTAGGTTCGGGTTTGCAATTCTTCGTCGTATCTCCACTGTAGAACTCGGATCACAATCCGCATTGCAACGGCTCGCGACATACCATGGCGCGTGTCGCGAAACACTCCAAAAAAAGGAGGGTCATTCATAAGTCCAAGAGAATGTTGTCTTCCAGGTGAGAGGCAAACTCACCACCGGAACTCGGGCCATTCCGTGTCGTGTTCTCGCTCCTATAATGGATGTTGCCGATGAGTACCCAACACATGTCTCTAGGTTTGCGCTTTGCCAAGTGCCCAACGGCAAGTTTGTCTGGTTCGATACAGGCAAGCTGTCTTAGAGACGGCGTTTCGTAGGAGGGATCTAGGAACAAAGACTACTCTGGCGAGTCGCCACGGTGCCGTACCTGTGTGGGACTCACCCATGATTGAGTACACCATATTGTACAGTCCGACAAGTCTTTGCGGTCCTTCGATGCTCTAGCGAACGGGCGAGATTGGCAGTCTTAGTTCACAACGAATTTTTGCACGGTGAAAGGTGAATCTGTCACAAGGACCCAACTCGATAGAGAGAGGAAAGAGTTCAGCCTTCAAAAAATGGTAGTTGGTTGGCGGAAATTTTCATTCATAACCTTCTTCGCATCCAAGACGATTTACACACCAGCCGCACACTGGAGTACCCGTTGCTGATATTAGGATTAGTATTGACAAGGCTGTCATAGGAAACATATGCATCAGAAACTGTTGACATGCGCGCCCCTAGACTTTGACATGGCCTTCAAACCCCCTTCTGATTCATATAAATCCATTTTCGTACCTACTGGGGTGGCATGCTTCGGAAATCAGAACATGATCCAGCTTGGTTGCCTGTTGCATAACACAGGGGCTTCTGATACCTTGTTATCATTCCAAACAAGCTTGGCTACTAAGAGCCTGTATAGTGGAACAAGATCCGGACATGTGTGAGATTCAGAGAACTCGATCCCCTATCACTGTCATAATGTCCGACTTGGGACGTGCATGGAAGCAGTAGTCACCAGCTGCGAATCAGAACACTTGCATGCGTCATGAATAGATGATGCGGCGAAGCAAGTACTGAGATTTGCGGCCTCCAAGCGTTCTTCGTGTTCATGTCTTAATGTGATGCAAAGATTTTTTTTTCATCATATCCGTATCCAATAGCTATTTGAGATATCAAAATTGAATGAGACACTACACAAGATCACAATGAAAAAGTTCACTTCTTGTCATTTGGACCTATTTGCGCTATTGTTACTTAAAGCCACTCGATTCAGACACGTCAATAAATATAGGGGTAAGGTGTGAAAGAAAAAGGACTCCCCAACAACCAGGTAGGAGTAACAGGTCGGATCATATCAGATAAGAAAATCAGGGATGGAGTGGTGTGAATGGTTTTCGTAAATACAATAAACCCATGAGATCACTAATGCAGTCCCCGGGGGCATATTACGTTCATCATGTTCGGTGATCCTTATCTATTGAGACCGAAACGATAACACCATGAACACGCCAGGCGCAATTCACCTTGAGCGGGACGTGGCGCCAGATATCGACGACATGAAGGTTCAGGACCCTACCAACTTGGTTCCATCGCCAAATGACTTGCTCTTTTTGTTTGCATGGATCCACGGTCGCATCTGGACTGTGGTGCGGTCTCGTTTGTCTTGACGCGTGTCTCCCAACTTGGTGTTCGTTGCGCACCATCATATCTCAGCCATGACGTCGGAGCCTTCCGAGCTTCAAGTTACCACCTTAAGATTCCAGCCTACTCGTCCACGATCTCTTATCCCGTTATGGTATCATTCGTTTCTACCAGCGCCCTTGTATTTATGCATTCGAAACCGTCCCTCATCTCCGTCAGCCACGCCTGAATCAAAGGGGGGGAAGAGAACGGAGAAGGGGGAAAGGGGGACACGCACCAGGCACCTCGCCCCACTTGCTGTACATATTTTTTTTTTCGTTTCTTTTCGAGGAAGGTCGACGCCCATCTATCGGATTACGAAAAAAGACCATCCGTGACTCGGGAACGGAAACTTGGTCAAACGGCGCTGCTCGAGTGTAACGAGTTGTCATGTACAGCAAAAGCCTCATCAGCATCGACTACAGCCATCGTACGTGATATATGACTCTTCAGATCTCAGAGGCTGTGGCACTTTACACCCCTCTGCGTGCATGTCCAATAAACGATCGTCTCGGTAGAACTGTACTGAGAAATGACGAACACTATCGTCATGTAATATACAGTGGCTATCGACACGTCCCTGGCCTTGAGGCCCACACCCAGGTGAATAAAGGCCAAGGCTCACGAACCGGGACACATGTATAGTCGAATGGGGGTCGTAGTAAGATGCGTCCGCTCCTCGGACAAGCCGTACAAACTCAGCTTGAGGACCCGCATCCGATGTCACGCCTTCCGACCATGGCTCGCATCTTTTTTCACGTTAACCGGGTTTCTAGAATTTTGGACTCGCCGAACTAAAGCTACATTACATTTGGAGTGACCAAAGCCAGTTAAAAAGAAGGAAAAGTAAAGAACCGAATGCTGGTGACAGATTTATAATATGGGGATCTGCAGCGAAGAAGAGTAAACATGGAAAGACATGTCAAACATCCAGTAAAGTACTCAATTGAACATACGAAGCAAACTTACGCGTAGATCCAACAGTTGCTGGGGAAGAATAGGATAACGGGATGTGAGCAGGCAGTAAGACACGGTCCGCATGATAATAATACACAGGACATCCAATAGCAACCAGGCCGCGTACTAACCAGCGACGTACGAGACCCAGGGTGAGCATTCACTACGCGTCGGAGAATTAGAAGGTGGGACGACAAAGCTCAGGATAGGAAGACATGCCACAGCAAAACGCAATAAACCAAATAGAAACATGCACCTCATGATTTATGCCGTGAAGGGATCGTAAGAACGCCAGAAGCCATTTTCCTCTGAAATCGCACTCGCTTGCGGCGTCCACACTTGCGCGATCGACTGCGCATGTTGTTCCGTGAATGGCGACTGCGGCACAGAGGCGTGTCGCTCCGAGCCATACATGCCTCGATGAGGCTTATCGTGCTGGTACTGGAAGAGGCTGCCGTTCTGGGACACCGCTTGGTCCCGTATTTGACATGACACTTCATCCCCACTGTGGTCTACCCCAACAAGCGACATCG
>JBBPJS010001198.1:0-11777 GCA_038088835.1 Singerocomus rubriflavus
GTCATCAAAGAAACAATCCTCAGTAGCACTATTGACAATCAAGGCTGAGTACATGGCCTCCACAGTAGCTGCAAAGAAGGCTGCATGGCTCAAGATACTGCTTTCAAAACTTGAACTGTCACTCGTATGAAATTCACCTATCAAAATATTTATCAGCAATCTAATCCACAATGTCTCTTGTGAAGAACACTGTGTTCCATGACCACATCAAGCATATTGCTATCCAACATCACTTCATCCAGGACAAAATCACAGATGGAGACATAGCACTTGAATACATTTTGACAAACTTGCAAGTTGCTGACATCTTGACCAAAGGACTAAGTCGAGAGAAGCACATGTGTTTCATGGCAGGGATGGGCTTAGTATGGTAAGAGATGCATCAATGAGTGGGTGTGTTGAATCAATATTTATACATTGATACACTCTTTACCCCTTCATTCTGTTTCCACTCCCCTCACATGCGCACTTCACCTTTTGTTCGAGTGCAGAACACACTGGAAAGAATTATGTAAGAGCATGGACTCTTTTGGGACACGGACTTTACCATGTCGCACCTCAGTCTTCGTCCACAAGAAACTGAGGTGAGACGATACACACATTCATTACTTTCAAGTACTAATTAACATTTATATAGTCCTGTCTTTACTAGTCTTCACATTAATCTTGTGCAATGGAATGAATCCCTTCAGGAGCCGTGCGATCATGTCTACGCACTCAAGGGAGCTACACGCCGTTCACTTCGGGCCGGCGCGGGTCGTGTCGGGGTTTGGAGCCAACCTGTTCTCACCAACGCGGCGCATGATGCGTGCGACGCAGTTACGACGCTCGTGCGGTTCCTTCTATCAACGTACATCAGATGGAGCCGATACGGAGGTGCAGATCAACGACCATATTCAAACCGAACTATGATCATACATGCTGTACTGTTCATGTATCCTGCTATTCAGTGTTCCCCCTTCCAAATTTGATACAACGACGACGCCCAGTCTTCCCGCTAAACCGTGGGGGAATGTCCAAAATACAACGAACGAATCAAAAGTTGAGTAACACCACCGAGTCCAACGACGGCCGCGCAGCCATGCGGTCCAGCAACGGCGTCACCTGCGCCGAAAACACGGACGCGAACGGTGAGTCGCCGTCCAGCGAAGGCGACACGGGAAAATCGTCGTACGACGGAAACCCACCGTCGTACCACAGCGGAGACTTGACGTCCTCCAGTGGGCTCTTGGGTGGGTTGTACGACACGAAGACCTGGACGCCGTCTTCGATGTCGTCGTCTTCGCTGTCTTCGGAATCACTTGCGCCGACGATGATGACTTGGTACTCGTCGTTCTCGTCTTCGACTCTGTCTTCGGTAGCATCTTCCGAAAGGATGTCGTCGTCATCCGAGTCGTCGCCAGTCTCCTCCCTCAAAATATCGGTGGCGAGAACGTGCGCCGTGACGTCTTCCTCAAACAAATGTGCCATCTCGCCCTTATACTCGTGCTCCGACTGCAACCACATGTAGAGTCGAACGACAGAGATCGAGTTCAGACCCGAATAGATGACTGGCACGTCCGTCGGGACACCCTCCGAAGAATTGGACAGCTTCCCAATCTCCGTTGCAATCTCCTTTGCGAGCGCACTAACTTTGCAGGTGAAAGAATGAGCCTCCACAGAGAGCTCTGCGGATGAATCCGGAACAAGAGACTCTGTGGAATCAGCCATCTTTTGGAGCATCACTAGGTCAATCTTGTAAGACGCATTGAACGGCATCTCTGCAATGCAGCGCACGGAGCTGATCACCATCGCAAGAATATCGCCGTGAGAAGCGCACAGGCAATGACGAGCAAGTTTGAGGATGTGCAAGGCGTCAGGAGTCTTGGTACCGGCAAACATTACGATCTTGTCGGTCGTATATGACTTGACGAGCTTAAAATTGGTAATCCCAAGCGCCTTGTCAGCAAAGACGGGAGCCAGCGCGCGCTCGACGTAATCAAGATCGACCAACAAACCATTGGTCTTGACGTTGCGCGAACTGCGACCACGGATGGTGATTATGCCATCTGCTTGCATGTAACCAATGTCATCCGTGTAGAGAAGCATATCCTCTCCGCTCCAGGGGCAGAACATGTGACGAGACGCTTCTTGATTGGCCAAGTAGTGAGTTGCGCTGTGGCGCGTAATGAACGGGATGGTACCAATAGCGCCGTCTTCTGACTTGGAGATGACCGAAAACGACTCGTCAGGGAGGACAAGGTCAGTACAACCTTGCGTAGCTCCAAACGAAATCGCGGATGGCATGGGATCGGATGGACGAACGAACAATTGCGAAACGCCCGCGAAAGCGACCTCGGAGCACTAGATCGGTCATCATAAACATTCTGGAAGCAGCCTCGCGAAAGAGCTCACGGCGTAATTGCAAGCGACTGTTGCACTGGGGAAAATAGCACGCGCCAACTCGAGATCACGAACATGGAGCGATTCACCACTAGTGACTATCCAATACACACGCTGAAAACCGCTCGGCAGCTGAGATGCACCGAAGCGCATTTGGACAAAATCAGCAAAGACACGGAAAACACTTGGCGTAAAGTGAACTCGAAGGAGCTGAGACTTTTCTTTCGATTCGAGCTCCTCGCATAAAGCGATGCATTGGTCTGACACGGTGATCGACGGGTCGAGATACAGCGTCGTCTGATTGAACATGAAACGGCGGATCTCGAAAAGCAGGCGCAAGAACGCCTGTTCGCATGTTGGGTCAGCAACCCAATTCGCTCGACGTTGAAAACTACTAACCGATCCACCGCGAAGCCATTGGCCATCCATGGGCTGTAGGAGGGTAGAAGACTCCTCTGAAAGTACTTCCAAACTCCTGTGCATGGGGTAAACGATGTTCTTGAGCACTCCGGTGCTTCCGCTAGTGGGAGTGATGGAGCAAACCAGAGGAACCACCTCAATCGTTTCCTCGGGCGAAGGAGGGGCCACATGGCTTGGAGGTCGTGTGGAATCAACGAGATTGGAGGTGGAGATCGCATGGACACCCGAAATGGCGGATGGTTCTGAGGAACTGAATAAGACGAAGCGCACGTTTGTACGCTCGAGCACAACCTGGAGGACCCTAGGCGTCCACGTGAGAGAAAGAAAGACGACAGTGCGGCCAGAGAGCCAGATCGCGTGAGCTGCAGCAACACAGTCAATTTCGAGCCTGCAACGAAAAGTCAGGTCACGATGGGTTATGAGCGACTACTGAACTTGCCCCATGTGAAGGCCTATTCGATCATGGCCATCACCAAAGTCGGTAATCTTGTCAGCGATCTGCCTGACGCGGGCCCAAATAGCAGCGTATGACCATCGATCCTCCCTAATCTTGACTGCGTCCCTGGTTGGGTGCTCTTTGGCGACTTGTAGGAGGGCCTCCGTGGGAGTTACTACGTATGGACTAATCATTATGGCTTGAATATCGAGTAAAATAGGTGTGGATCAACACAATAATTACGGGAACCTGCCCAAAAAAAAATATCAGAAACCAAACAAAGAGATGGGAGGTCAGCCAGGAGCCTGACTGGGGCCATCTCTAGTAGCATGCTTAAATGGATGGACGTTGCACATCAATCGCTGGCAGTGCCATATGGTTTATGTCATCGGTGGGAAGGTTACTGAGCGACCACTCTATTAATGCGCCAGGGGAAACATGTGTGCGGCTCTCACAGGTGCAAAGAAATGGAAGCGATGTTTTCGGATGCGCGGACCATGGTTGTGATCTTGGACACAGCCCCCATATATTACATTTCTACCGCGCCACGCACTGGTACAGGCATGAGCTGACTTGATGGCGTATCTTTTGCATTTGATGCCATCATAGCCAGCTGAAAGCCCACCGTGGCTAATGGCGGGAACACTGAGGGATCGGGCGGAACAGAACTGGACCACCACCTACCTGCCGACTACGAAGTACCAGGGCAAGGGGCGACTACTCTACATCTATGTGATGCAGCGAGATATATTCTGTAGTGCGCGTGATATGTATGCCAATGGGCTTACACCAGCATGCCAGCGCTTCAGTCCCTATTGGAGCAACATGAGAAATGTCAATCGGATACCCTCAGGGATGATGCAAAAAGTAGTCCACTCTCGACTTCATCAAATAGCACCTCACGAGTCCCTGTCGCTGAATTTGACATAGCAACCCTGCCACACGCCGGGCGTAGATAGCTCTGTACCGATCAATGCACAATCAAGGATACCGATGGTTGGATCTCATCGTCGACGACCATCGCGAGTTGGCAACCGCACCAGGGGCTGTAGCACCTGCAACGGTGTTGTCCTAGTGCGAGTAGTTTTATTACAAACACAGAACAGGTGAAGCGCCGAGGTTCTGGCCAAACCCATGAGACAGACTGCCGCGGCTGTGGCGTCTGCCAACGATGGATCGTTCTTTTATATCAGTTACATTCAAAACCATCAGTTACACTGGACATGTCGAATATTCAAATTAACCACTGCACACAAGACACGGGGTACCTCACAGAGCCATCCCTCGCCAGGTCAGAAATACTGCCAGTCATCCGGGTAGAATAGTTCAATACAAACTTCCGCGACATAGGTCTTCTCGGAACATTTACTCTGCCTTCATGACACTCTCGATGCGCTTTGCTTGAACTCTCTTCTTGAGATCGCTCCAGATCGGGAAGCCAACGGCAAACGTTGCAGAAAGATATGCAGCCTGTGTGACAAAGAGTTCATATCAGCCATGGGGAAGAAAGAGATTCATCAGACGTCTCCTTACGGTGACAAGCGACCCCTTGACATAGTGTCTGCAGAGATACCATGTATAGAGTGTTTCAAAGGTATGTATGACAGTGATAGCTTGGACGAGACTCCTTAGAGGCGGCCGGAAGCCGAGCACACTAAAAACGGTATGCGCAGGCGTGAACACCATGTCAGTAACGTGCGTTGGTATAGGTGGTAGAGAAGTTCCTAGGGGTGGCGCCAATCCAAAATATGCGACAGTTGTATAAACAAACAGGACGGACAGAGCACCGAACGGTAAGCGGAACGATGTTATTTTTGGAGATTGAAGCTGGAAAAGGGGTAAGACACGACAAATCCAGTCGATTTTTTCCAGACAGGCGTGGATGATGGGAAAGTGTGAACGCACCATTCCGAGCGCTTCTTGCGCGTCAGCTTTCATGGCAAGTAATCTTGGTTTGACGTCTTCGTACCCAGCAAGGGGTGGGTCGAATTGGACGTGGACAGAGCTGGTATCGCCGTTCTTGAGTGAGTAAGAGAGGTTCATGCCCTGCGGGTTACATGATAGTTATTGTTCAATGTTCATACTCATATGATGATTCTGGACGTCACAGTTACCTTGCAATCAATGGACTTCATCGCAGCGGAGCTCACATTCCCGGGGATTTTTCCATGGTGTTTGACATATGCAACCAGAGTATCCGGGTGGTTGGTCATGTACATGCAAAGGAAGGCGGACTTGGAGGCTACCGGATCAGACATGACGCCTCTCGTTATAGAGTAGTGGACAATAAAGGATGGTCAACCCTTGCGAGTGAGCCGAAGTATCTTTGGAAACGAGATGGAAATGCGTGGGCAAGAAACCAGACATCGCTGCCGAACCGGTGTCCGACATGTCGCCGAAGGCGCTAACCACATCGTACGTTTCACACGCAGAGCCTCAATCAAGCTAAACCCGAATGAATAAACTATCTGAATAGAGTCATATAGCACTATTGTCACGAACAGACCCAAAGATCAGACAATAGCGCTGATGGTTAAGGAAACGAAATGAATATCCAAGCGTGGGGGACATGCTCTACTATGTATACCTAGTGAGAAGGCTATGCATAGAATACAGTATAAGACCCTATAGTAAAGGGGCGTTGAAATGGGAGAAATAGAGGAATGACGTATGAGGTGCATTGTTCGGGGCGTGGAATAGTCAATCTGTCTGTAGTCCATGGTCCATGATCCAGACTCGAGATTCAATGAGCTCCAAGTGACTATACACTGCATTCTCTGCCAAACCGTGCTTATAAAGGATTCGATGAGCGCGATGGATGATCAAACATCAGGAAAAATAACGCAGACTACAGGACGCACCCAACATCAAACAAAGTATCTCCCAAACAAGGACATCCAACAACTAGCCCAGCCCGGCCTCGTGCGAGAAAAAAAAAAAATCCAGCAGCACAGATCAGCAGTGGTATCATCGCAGACTCAAAAGAGAGCGCCCATACGTAGACATTCCCGTCGACCGAGAAAGGTGCAAAAGTCGTCTACATAGTTCGCCTTCGTTATTAATAATATTAATCCATTTCCAAAAAACGTAAGGTCGGAAAGGCTGTCGCGTTTATGTCGAGCGGTATGAGAAGGAACACGTCCGAGGAGACCCGTCAGAGAATGATAGTTCGGTTGATGGTGGAACATGCAGTGCCCGGAATGTTCATCCTGATGGATGCAGCTTGGCTGTGTATATCACCGTCCTCACGGCGCTCATACAGCCGTATGAAATCAGCACCGTGCAAGCGGAGCAGAACAAGCTGCGCTAATGTCGAAGTGAAAAGATGACTGATCCATAAACAGGACGGTGAGCAAGTCATAAACGTAATCATTCCAACACAGTCGAAGACCAAATGTCTTCGGTAACAATTTCGGTTGCCATTTGTACGACGCATCTCCTCGTAAAAGAGATGGTCTCCAAGCGAGCTACAAGAACTGGAGTTCTGCGTCATCGGAAGGGCGATGCACGGTTCCGAGGCCCAACTCTGGGAGCACCCCTGCTCACGCTCGCGGTTGGAATTCCATGTATCCTGTGTTGTCTTCACGGGGTGCGAGGGGACAGGCATGCTGTGGTCGACGAAACCACCGGACCGTCAGAAACCCGACCCCTCCACACCTCCGAAACATTGTCGGTTGCTTGGATCACGAGTGAATCGGTACGGATAAAAAGTTATCGCCGCTCTCTATTCCGACTGCAGCTCAAACATGGCCTTCATTTTTAAGGTCCCCGTCTCCCAGTCATGAGGGCAAACGGTTGCAGTCGGACTTGAACACAAACCCGGAAGTCGGCTGAGAGTTTTGGCTTGAGTGAAGCTGAACGTCGCTTTAGGAAACAATGTGAATTGGGTTCGTGTGCCTAGTTCATGCCAGTGACGCTCCCATACCAGAACCACATGACGTTGGTTGTAGATTGCGACCGAGGAGTGAATAGTTGAATCCAAAATATCACCCGGTCCGATCAAGCCCGTGCGGAACTGTACTGGTCTTTCGGTGACAGCATCAGTAAAAACTTGCTGTGCTCGCGGAGTGCACACGGACAGGTTGACAGAACCTGTGAATGGTGTGGTGGGTGTAGATTCCTTCAGTATGACATGAGTACTAAAGACTATATGCGTACTCTGACGGGCAAACAGCAGCTGGGTTGTCGTGCCCCTCCACGAATCAACCGACAACCCCGTCAATATGGTCATGTCGTGGGACAGCATCACAGTGAATCAGGGTAGAGTCAGAGGTGGGGAGCGTCGCCCTGAAGCAGTCAGTAGACCATCACACACCCGCAAGACTCGTCACTCTCATCATCCTTTCTTTCCCACGCCTCCCGAGGCCATCCCAAATCACCACAGATTCAAACTCGCATGGCTGATCTCCTTTTTTTTTCCACCCTCATATGGTTCCGTATTTGGAGACCTGGTACGACATTATTGATTGTCCTGGCTGGTTTCAGAATACGGGCGATAGTCATCAAGATACCCACCAATACGGCTGATCTAAACGCTTGGCCCCACGGCGATGGACAGGGGCGTTCAAATTGTGATCCACGGACCATCCTGCGCGCCAATATTCCATGTTGATTAAACGACCAGGGAAAACATTATCTCACAGTAATGTGACGTGCGCAAGCGTTCTCGTCTGTCCCAACTATCGCTCAGTGGTGCTCTTGAGCCCCTATTTACCCACGGGAAATGCGCGGATGACAACCGGACATGTCCAGCCTAGTACTTGCAGAGGGATGTAGGGCGACCCAACAGGCATCCCACGTGGTTCACGATCAAGCCCTCGAAGGCCTGATCGAGGTCGCCTCATGACGTTGTGCCCTATTCCCCCCTGACCTATAGTACTTATGAGATGCGTCATCCTCACCCTAGAGAAGAAATATACCAATACATCTTCACACACTTTCAGGGTGGGTGGCTTACCTGGCTTTGTGAACGATTTTGGATGGACACTTTCCTTATCTTTTCGTGAAGAACGCGTAGGCAGCTAGAAACACTCCACCCAACGAAAGAGCGAAACACCACGCAAGTTAAGAGGTTAGACCTTGCAATACAGGCTGAAAAGGCGGGACAAACAGACCGTATTAGTATTTTATAGTATGTGAGTTCGCTCCAAGTGCCTGGCACGCCGGGCACAGCACAAGATAAAGTCATTAGCCAATTTTGACCGGAGAGCACATGGTGCGTCGGCGTAAGCCACTTGCTTGCTCCATGGAGGCGGCGGCCTCAGATATGCTGCTTTGCTTCGGTAGTTCGCGTTATCCGTGAGCTTTTTTTCCCTGCGACCATACGCACCAGATTACGTGCTCATACCTATCCTAGTGGAGTGGACGGATATCTATTAAATTCTAGCCGGCTCGCCACTTGTGACATGGCACCATTTGGGAACGTGCCAAAGAACGCGTACAGGAGAACCCCATAAAGCAGCATGCCACCCTGACCAGAGTCAAAGTGTTATCAGCATATGTCCGAGCGACCCTGAGAGATTTCCAAAAATAGCATCACTTGCTCGGCGAATTTCTGGCTCCAGCCCAACAGTGTGGAGCTCGGTCTCATAATGAAGACGATGCGTCGGCGATACGCCACAAGCGTGTCGAGATGTGCTGCAACGAAGACGAGGTTGTTTCTGTCTTGATGTCCGTCAGAGGGCCCAGAGAGGGATATCGCCGAGCGCTGGAACGACAGGTGGGGAAAAATCAATTCTGGCCAGGTAACTGGGCAAAGGCAGTGATCATGAACAACGTGTGTCTGGACACATGGGCCACCTCGCTAGTGGGTGAGCGCTGGGGTGGTCATGCCATCCCAAGGTGCGCTTGCACGCAGGGTTGATGGATCGGCTGGGTGGCCCCACGCGGAGCATCGTCGACCATGCCGAACAAGGTTGCCAAGCAACGGCGAATGGCGGGGGATGAAAAGCCCGTCGACGCTGTCGGTGGTGAGAAGATGGCGATTGCTCGCCGTATCGAAAATGTCGCAGGCGGACAGTGCATCGCATCGCCTCGACGCCTTCTTCACCGCCCGGGTTTGACTTGTCAAATGATGTACATTGATCCATTTTTATCGATCTTTCATAGACACTGAATGGCACACATGCAATGCGCAGATCATATCACGAGTGCTTGCCAAGCTGTATGTAACGCGGCGTCGTCACCCACAGCTTTTGCGGCGCTGGTGATCAGGAACTTTATCATGGCCTCTGTGCACCTTTCGTCACAGACAATTTGATGCCATGTTGCGTAAAAGAAAAGAAAAAAAAAGGATCTTGGGGGGTAATAAGACATAGCCTTCCGAATCCAGCAAACTGTTTCCCCTGGCGCGCGCGGTGCTATATAACTCGTTTTTCAATGCCCAGACATCTTCCCCCACACGCATTCGATCCAGAGCATGTCCCGCGCTTCTACCCGCGTCGACACCAGACGATCCATTCTGGACCCCCCTATATCCCCACTCGCATCTCATGTCCCCGCGCACGACCATCACTCACATGCAGAGGGCCTTTGCCCCGTCCGAGGGGCCAACCATGCCTACTGTCCTCCCCAACCCAGCGATAAGAGGTCCCCGTGCCCTGCGTTGAACGCACTCGCCAACCATGGCTTCCTGTGAGTCGCGATCTCAACTTATCCTAGTACTTGACACACCCGTTCGCTTATCACCGTGCGAAACAGGCCACGGAACGGCAGAAACATTGGCCCGGTCACTATTTTCAATGCGCTCAGGGAGGGCTACCACCTCTCAGCGGTCCTTGCCTTCATCCTTGCCTTTGGCGGGTGGTTCATCCTTGGCCAGCTTCGCAAGGTCTCCCTCTGGGACTTTTCCCGTCACAATTGCATCGAACACGATGCGTCTCTCTTTCATCTTGACGCACACAACGAGGACGAGTATGCCCCCAGTGCGGTGAGCAATTCGCTGATGAAGTCGGCCCTGCATCAGGGTGGGCGATACAACCATGGCCGCATGACGCTGCAGGACGTTGCCAACATTCGCGTCAAACGCGAGGCGACACTGAGCAAGCCATTGCGGTGGTGGCAGGCCGAGATTGCGCGTGGCGAGATGGCCATTGCAATTGGCGTGTTGGGCGGACCAGATGCGGCCGAGAATGGGCTCGATCTCGAGGTTCTCCGTCTGTGGGTGACGCAGGAGCGTCTGCCTGATGACTGGCGGCCAGATCATACGCAGGGTCTGCGCAAGACGGCTGCAATGGCCAAAGTCATCCGGGACCGCATGAAGGCGATGGAAAAGGGTCAGATGCCTAATATCCTAGACGACGAGTCCATGTCCGCCAGCTCCCCATTGTCCCCAGACAACACTGCGTCCAGCACTGCGACCAGGTTCTGAACACTGTTTCTGCAGACAAGAGGAGTGGTTCGCATTCATCTCGGGTCATATCATCATCTTTATTTAAGTTACTTTGACACCATTTACTCTCATCGACGTTTAGATACCGGCGTTGTACTGTAATGTTCGTTAACTACGTAGGCTACTCACTTTTTGTACACTTTGTGTCGGACCTTGAATTCTATATCTCCGACTAAAATGACCATACTAGGGATTAACGCGGCCCGGAGCGGCCCTAGCACGGCACCCTAAGACACACTTGGCGAACCTGGGCGTTTTGGGTGAAACACGATAGCGCAGAGGTATCAGGGCAATGACACGTCATATCGACGGTACTTGTCGTAAGCAGATTGTGCCTCGTCCAAGAGCAGCTTGAGCCGCTCCTGACGCACGTCCGCAAAGGTGGGTATGGTCGGCGCAAAGAGGATGGCTTCGTCTTCGTGTACGATCCGGTCTGCCACTCTAGCCTTCCACACACGCCAGACGTCGCGCTCGTTTGGAATCAAGACGTCGAGCACCCCAGCAACATGGACTCTCTTGACAGGTCGACGGAGACTCCGACAGAGCACGAGACAGGTAAAGGTCGCCGCCGAAGCCCGCGTGTAGAACGGCCACTTGCGTATCACAGGGCGTCCCAACGCGTCGAGAAGACGTTCCGTCCGGATGCGGTAGTTTTGCGATTGCAAGACGAGCCTTGCGAACAGCCCAAAGTAGGCTGTCTGGACAAAGAACGAGAGCCCGTGGAGCAAGAGCGTGGCAGACGATGCAGAGGCGATGCAGGCGGCTACTGTCAGCACTCCTAACAGTTCGCCCGAAAGCCTTGCTACTGATCGCAGGGGCGTGATGCCCGCAGTGGGTGGTACGGAATCGTTGGTAGATGCTTTCAAACCCCACCAACATGCCTTGACCATCATGCGTCCGAATACCACCACGTAAGCCATCTCTCTGAGGTACGGAAGGTCGATGTGCAAATGCAAGAGTCGCATCACAATGACCTCGCATACCCCTCGGCACCCACCTTCCAACGTGCCGTATAGGACGTCAGAGACGACTTGCTTCTCTTGCCATCTCTCTGTCTTGGGGACACCTCGCGTGAGCTGTGGGTCTGCAAAGGAAAGGTAGAAGCCACCATCCGTGATGGCCTCGACAATTCTTTGACTGCCCCGAACC
>JBBPJS010001199.1:0-11776 GCA_038088835.1 Singerocomus rubriflavus
GCAATCGTGTCATACTGAGTATGCTGCTAATCTTGGATACTAAATACCAGAGCTGATTTCGGAGCTTAGACGTGCTTCAGAAACGACCCACAACACCAATGTTGAAGCATCATACTATTTCCTACCTACAGAATCAGACTGGCTCGCTCAATTATATACTGACGATTATGAAGGCACTTGAAAAAGAGGTATGTACATCCTGGACTCAGGTCATAATGGTGTATGCTAATGTGTCGGCAAGCTTCATGATGAAATTGCGAGACTTGGGGGAAACGATCAGTTAGAAGCGATTCTGGTTGCTCTCCATGTCGAGGATGATGAATGATAGGGCACTGAGTAGGTTGTACTATAATATATCAAGTGAAGACGTGCACACAGTAAGTATGGTCGTCACCTACTCATCAAAAACATCCGACTGTTATCTTGATTTTAGTCCACCTTAGTACTGACCGTGCCAGGCCGCTTGAACCAATGGAGATAGGAATCCTTTTCACGACTTGGTCAGGCTCACGTTCTACCTCCTTGACTTACCTGTAGTCATAAAACAGTAACGCAGCCAACAAGCCCGTAAACTCGAAAAGTGGAGTATGTGTAGCATGATAATATTTCGGAAAAATATTTGAACCCTTTCCAGACGTTATACTTGATATAGCCAGGAACGAGGGAAGGCTCGGCGCAGAGGTTCTCGACCTCGGTCTCCTTGCACGGGCGCTTGTCAGACAAGGTAATGAACGGCTTATATGCGTCATAATCGCTGAGTGGTACACAACGCCAGAAGTCTTCTACGAGCACCTTGTCTACATCAGAACCATAGGCGGAAACAGCGTCGCGAAATTCAACCGGGAGTTGAGCTTTGGATGCATACTTCGTATTGAGGTTGGCATGAACGACGTCCAAGAGAAGTGACTCGGTCCGCTCGATTGAGATTGACCAGAGCTCTGGAGTCAGGGACTGGCAGAGCTTTGAGCAGGACTGGGCCGGGGCCATAACTGAGGAAAGGAACGGGTTAGTGTCAAAGCAACTCAGAAGCTTCTATAAGGTGGAGGTGATTGAACCAGAGTAATTCGCATCGCGTACACTGTGGAGCTTCGACAGAGGAACACCACGAAATGGCTGGTTGCACTGGCCATGCTGGAAGTGGAACACAGGAGGCTAGCGAAAAAAGTCAATGCAGGTAGTTGCTCACACGTACAGAATCCATAGGCCCAAGATCGTGACAATGCGAGTGAGTGTCAAGATAAAACGAAAGGTGCCCATCCGGAATGAGCAGGAGGTACTACTATGACCGTACAGCGTTGTCTGGCATTACATAGATGCAATATACCTAATAGACACAGTACGCGCCAGCAAACAACACGGGTCGACAACACAGCCCGATGACATGATTAGTACCACGATATGGTTCCGGCGAAGCGGAGAAGTAGAGGCAGGAATTCAAACGAGTAGGTGTCAAGGCCGGTTATGGGTAGGGATGGGCAGGAGTAAACCGAGTGGTGTGCATTAGAGGGGGACCTTACTTGCTATATATCGTCGTCGTGCCCAGCCATCCCTATGTCGTCATGGTGTGGTGGCGGTGGTGGTGGTGGTGGTGCACCGCTGATCGTTGCTGGGCCGAAGCACTGGCTATCCCCAAATCGCCGACATCGTTGTGTCATTGTGTCGTTGTCGTGCGGTGGGTTGGCAGCGCCTGCACCATTCGTCGGTATTATCGGCGTCGTTATTATCGTGCTATGGGCGCGTCGGCGATGTCGTCGTAGTCATGCCGTGGGTTGGCAACCCTTGTGTCATGTCCGTCTTCATAGCAGCGCCTTGGCATTGGCCATGGGCACGTCAGCGTCATCGTCGCTCTGTGGGGATGATCATACCCACGCCATTGTCGTCCAAGTGGTACCCTTTCAGGCTTGATATCGGAGGGTCCATCTAGAACGCTCAAAATGTGAGTATATGCGCATACACTCAACAGAGGTAAAAGGTGTGAGTTCGTCACCAACACCTGCTTATGGATTGTTCATCATTGCTCTGAAATGCTCTGGCAGGGATTGACAGTATGATAGAAATAGAGAATGGGGAGGTAGTGCACACACCCTCGGCAGCCAAGACAGCTAAGCAGTGAGTGAAGCTTACTTTTGACTGGTCAGAAGTTGTCAGTATTTTCACAGACACGTTTACGGGCGAAGTGGTTGGGAGGCTAGTTGATCTTTGAGTAACCTGATGGACTTCGATCATTCACTACTGGAGAGCCTGGGAGGAACCCACTGGCACACCTCATTTGGTGTTCACCTTGTTGTGTAGGGCATGGCGTTGGACGGGGTATCTTGAAAAATGGCGAACGACCCTGGTGCGGGAGGATAGCGAGCAAGGGACTCGCGTCACAGCGATTATTGATCACGTGTTCATCACATGCCTTGAACGTTGGCGCGGGTAGTCTAGAGTGAGTGACGATGATAGCGGCCAATATGGGACCACGGCAAGATAATAACGGACGCGGAAGTGGCCAATATTACCACCACCACCCCAATGACGACAGCGACGACAACGGCGTGAGGGTGGCTAGTGCTACGACGACGGCAAGGGGGTGGTCAACCTCACAGTACCATCAACACCACCACGGCACGATATGGCCAATACCACTGCCCCACGACCGACAACACGGGGTCGATGACCAGCTCCACTGCGCTACCACGACAATGTGGATGACGACGAAAGCGCAGGATAGCCAACACCACTACGTAACGCCTACGACGGCGGCGGCAGAACGTATGTGGCCAATGCCACAGCACCACGACGCCGACAACGACAACGCAGGGGTGGTCTACGTCACCCCATGGTACGACGACGGCAGAACGCATGTAGCCAATGCCATGATGCCACGATGCCGACGACTCTGCGGGGACGGTGGCCGACCTCATGGCGTCGCCACGACGACAGTTGCATTGGGATCATCCACCTTCGCGCCCGCTCGTCCGCCACAGCCACCTGTTCCCCGGACCTGTTCGCGTGCAAACACGAATGTGAGCACGATGACCTGATCATATTTGCATTTACACGTGGGCGCTGTTCTGGTCACCCACGCCCGCTTCCCTCCTGCCAGACCTGCAGGTATACCCACAGTGGGTACGTGTACGAGTGTCAAAATTAGTACCCGCACCATTATCCGTACCCGTCCCCATGGGTATGTACCCGCTGCGGGTACGGGTGCCGGTCAGAGTGCTGATACCCGGGGTATACCCATGCCATCCAATAGTGATGGGGGTTGCTGTCGCCGTAACGAGGAACGTTATATTCATCCATAGAGGGGGCAGGCTGGTTGCAGTCATTGAAGGTGTAGTGGTCCCCATGGACCACAGCAGGGAGGGAGATGTGCCCAATCCAGTCGCATGTGCAGTGCTATCATTGGGGCATGACGCCTGGCAGGTCCAGGGTTGTAGTAGCCACCTTATCTCGCAGTTCAGCATGAGCCCATGCCAGCCTGAATTGGGGTAAAGGACCCACCTACTACAACGTCCGCTGGCGCCGTGGTTGGCATATTGTGTTGGAATAACAAGCGCGCACACAGCCCGGACCGCGACCGGCTAGACTGAACACCGGTGCACATATGGCTTATCGCGCCACCATTCCTCGCACCCATGGACCATATGGGCAATCTCATAGCCTCTACCGCGTAGTTACTTCTTTTCTTATTTCCTGTGCCCGGAGCTCTGTAAGCTCCCTATATTTCCTTTTGGACAGTATTCAGTTTGTTTTGTATATAAGACATACTTTTTCGCATACGAACACCTCAGTCCATTACATCATGCAATGACTGAGGTGAGCTAGTTACTTTTCATCCTATCAAACACACATTTCTAACTTGTACATAGTTTACATCTCGATAGGTGAATATTACAGTCCGTTACATCATGCAACGACTGAGTTTACATCTTGATAGTCGTGCACTTGCATCACCTTGATCAAGACCAAATTTCTACATATTGGGGCGACGAGTATTCGACCTCTAGATCAATTAAAAGTTGAGCGAAATATAAAGTTTGTCTTACGTGTCATGTCGCATTTGCAGGGAACGTTGTAGTATGAATATCGACTCGTAGTTGGGGCTGGGTAGTGAGTTGTGCGTACGGAGGCGTTTGCCGACGCTTGTCTTAGTCATCTCACTATATCGGGTATTATCTCGTTTCTGTAACTTTGGTGATGAGACTAGCAGGACCATGGGGTGAGTTGCTCATCTTCGTCGCTTATTATTTGGATCAGATAAGAGGCCTGCTCACCATTGCGCTACTGTTCTGACCAAACACTGGTCAGAAACTGAACTAACACTTCCATTGCCCGTGGTAATACTCCAACTCGAAGATTTAGCCTGAGTGAATCAAGTATCGTAAGCCGCTCAGAACGTCGTCCCACTTCTTGGTTCTCCGCCGCTTTACACAGTTCTCCTAATGAGATAGAGTCGCGTTGAAGTACCTTCCGAGTCTGAGAGTGCGTCGCAACGGCCACGGTGAACATGCTAGGATGCAGAACCCAACCTCTTGCCTTGCTCTTTGGACGACTTCCGCCCCTCCATACTCAAGACATTTACATTCAAACCGCGACCCACATTTGTTTCCATACGTATTATGAAACTTCGTCGTCAAGTAAACAACTCGTGTTTGGTATGTTCACACTTGCTCTATCAACCGTATTAGGTAACTAGTCTAGAAATAGGCCGAATACTTGGCTCGGTGGCGCAATCCCAACAAAACAGGTACTTCGATTGACAGCCATATATGCAATCCAGAGATTTGGCTTTGCACGGGGATCTGTACACCCTCAGGTACGCCTTTGAGGTTACTAAGGGTACAGCTACAAGAGTGGAGGTGTTCTTAGGGGTTGGAAGTTGGTGTCTCGTCCAACCGGAGCGGACTTTTGCACTGAGAGTGGAAACCATTTTGATCAAGGAACGTCAACCTTGGCCCCTTATAAGGTTCATCTTTGTCCTCGTTCATACTTGGATCACCACCCTACCAGCGCACGAGAATAGACATGGCAGTGGCATCACCACCGGAGTCCCGGCAAGCATACGTTTAAAGAGGATGGAAAGCTTGCTTTACCGGTAAATCTCGTGACGACAAGCAAATGGTGTTGGAGATCGAACAGACTAGAACTGTGAGATAGAGACAGTGAGTCTAGGTACATCAGTATCTGTAGTAATGACAGTAGGCGCGGGTCTGGCTTACCTCCAGTCAATGGTATTGAACTGGAGGAGAGCCGTGGCGCGGTGTTTGGCAGGTGAGTGACTCCTTGTCCATAAATGGTAGGCTAATGATTGTAAGTACTGTGAGGTAGTGTGGGCTGTTCTCCAACAAATGGAAACCAATGGATGTAATCCCTCCAATCTAGTTGAGAGAACTCACAATCTGACTGCAGAAACATGTCATTTTCAGGTGATTGCGAAATTAGGCATTCAGGTATGACCATGGTTCGAGGATGGAACAATAGTACTTCCGCCGCTTTGATTCCTACTTAGATATGTTTCTAGCATCAAAGGTATTGCCTCATTCAATTTCTCCCCTGTAGAGTAGAGGTAGGAAACCCAAAGTAGTATGCACCCAGGTTAGGTGCAAAGCTGTCTTGTACAAAGATACGAAGCCTATGGCAGTGAACAACAGAGGATACGAGTCAGCCAAAGAGCAATCGTCTGGACACAAGGTTCACACCAATAGTACTAGAATCGGGGATCAAATTGCCTACGATAGTAGGGGGCAAGCGATTTGAAGAAGGAACACTTACGTTCCGCTAGGGAACGCAAGTTGTGACGGAAGGTTGCCTGGTTTAAGTCGAAGAGCTTATCGTGACAGTTCATCCCTCATAAAAATACGATAGCATGACTATTAGATTAAAATTATAGAATATGACGACACAACAGAGCTCAACTCTATCATGGAGAGGGTTTACAACCGATTGCGTTATCTCCTAACATGAGATTATGTTTTAAAGATTGCCAAGTATGTGGGGACGAATTTCGCCAACCACCCTGGTCATGATCCATTCGATAGAAGTTGGGTCAAGCAGGACGACCGGCAATTTCACTTGCCCAGACCCGGCAGCCGTTTTCTCTGCTCTCCACTGACGATATTCCGAAAATGTACCAGGCCTGATCATGTGTACCGAAGGGAGACGAATCTTGGCTGTCTGAAGCAACCCCTGGAACTCAGGATTTACAGCTGCAAGGCCCTCCGCCAACCTAAGAGGCGCGAGATGAGCATTTGGACCTGTAATTCGACCCCATTAGACAACGCCAGCTTAGTGGCAACTTATTAGACAGACCAGGTGTTCCTGCGAACTCCACAAAGAACCCCACAGTTTGGGTACTTTGTCGGTCATCAAGCACCGTGGTAAACTCATTTACATCCATAATATCTGGAGTAACGGATTGAATAGCGACGGAGAGGTGTGTATCAGTCACAAGCAAGGCTGGAAGACGGATTGCTAAGCTAAAAGTATTGCCCGCAAAGCGTCCTTTCAGATTACGTAAGCGGAGGAAAAGGCAATTAGGAACATACCTTCTTCTGCCAGACATCGCGAAAACCGGTGAGCCGGTATCTGCATCGAAGCCAAGAATCTCCACGATGTCACCCAGCCGATAACGCCAGAGGCCGTCATTGGTGGTCAGCACAATCTCGTATCGCTTTCCCACCTCCAACTCCCACTTGTGAAATACATCAACAAACATCCTAGAGCTCGAATATAGTGAGACTTACTGGTTGAAAAACATTTTCGTGGGATTCCTCGGCGGTGACATCCAAAAATTCAACATAATCGTTGCTCTGAAGAACGAATGTATGAAGATCATCTGGTCGATGGGGGACAGCAATAAAAGATTCCGATGAAGCATAACCAGGTGTGCGAATGGCGACATTTGGTCCAACGACTGATCTGATCTATACAAATGGTAAGTAAAACTGCTGCAATGGAATAGGGTAGGTCTCTCTCACCTTTGGAAGAACGGCAGCAAACGGGCCACTGCATATCATGGTTATTACTTGGAGTTTCGGCCAAACTTGCGCGGCCCATCCTTCGCACGAAGATGGACGTCCAATTTCACCAAGTTCTGCAGCACGTTCCGGATTTGCATGCCAATGAACCTGATTCGATAAGTTTACTTGTACCATTCGTTTATTCACGTATGACTTACTTGCAAATGAGGCCGAACTTCGTCTACGCCCGGCAAATCAGGCACTGTTCCATTCCTGACAGAGGATAGAAGCATGTCCCACTCCTCGTCTACCTGTTGTACCAGATCGTAGAATAGGGCCGAAAATGTGGTGGAGATACAATCCAAGTCTCGGCAGGCAAGACAAAAGAGCGCATGAATGATCAAAAACGACTTATGGTATTTGATCGTGGACGCTGCCCATGGTGCAACGAAACCAGGCACTATAGCGCAGTAAATTAGAACGTGCACACGACAAGCAAGCAAGGTCGTCACTCACTGAGGGAGGACATCCGACTGTCGTCATCATCAATATTAGCCCATCCAAACTTTACGCGTGAAAGGGCAGCCGAAAGAGTCGAGACAGGAATCTTTTTCACTATTTGGCCTTGTTCATGCTCTACTACTTCCTTGACTTCTCTATAGCCATGAAAGGTCATCACAGCCGCGTGTCCCTGGGGATCGAATATGGCATTACGAGTAGAAAGGCGATATTTTGGAAAAAGTTTTGGTGCCTTTCCAGAAGTAGCACTCGAAATAGCTAGGAACGAGGGAAGTCCTGGTGCGAAGAGGTTTTCAACATCGGCCTGCTTGCACTGTTGCTTTTCAAATACGGTCATGAATGGCTTGTACGCGTCATAATCGCTGAGCGGAACCCAGCGCCGGAAATCCTGTATGAGTGTCGTGTTTGAATCAGAGCCATGGGCTGATAGGGCGGCGCGAAATTCGGCTAGAGGTGCGGCTTTTGATGCATATTGTGTATCAAAGTTGGTGCGAATGATGTTCAAGAGAAGTGACTCGGTCCGCTCGATCACGGATGACCGGGACTCTCGCGTCAGGGACTGGTGCAGTTTTGAGTAGGGTGGGACCGGGACCATCGCAGGGGATGAATGTGCCTACTCATCGAGTAAACCAGCCGTTTAAATAAGAAAGGCCGTGTGCCCGATGTCGCAAATGCGTAATGCATCAACCCGACGGAGACAGTATGTTTGATCAACACTTTGCTATCCCAATATAGACTGCTTGCGGCCATCACGCCGTTTGTCAAACGCCGGTGAGGCTTAAGTAAGCCGGCTGGGAAAGGAAAACTGTGGATAGCCTACCAACACCGTCAACATTAACATTCATCATGAAGGCGGAGGACTTACGTAGTGTACAGTTATGTGATCCGCCAACCAGACTGAAAGCTCGAAGTTCAATCGTCATCATAGAACGAATACTTAAACGTCACACGTACTAAGTGCCTCCTACTAATTAGTTAAAGCCGGCAATCAAAGGCAAGTTCCTCACTCACGATAACTTGTAGGGATCTACTGATAGGCCGTCGACCACCAGTGCCACAGGTCACTAGGCAATGTAAAATCCTTTGCTTTTGCCTACTTCCCGTCAAGCGAATCTCCATCCACCGCAAGTGTGGTAATGTCACTACCGAAAGAGCAACCGCAAGCTGCTTATGCATCAAGAATGCGTCAATGGTCAGGTTTATTACGAGGCGGCGCCGATTGCACCTGGAATCCGAGATCGGCGCCGTGCGTCGTGCGTCGCATCGGTTAGCTTCCAACCAGCCCGGTCCGGGGCATGCCGTCACTGCGCCGGTCATCTCAAAACAGCACGCCGTAACCTCTGCGGTGCCAATTGGAAGTCAGCAGATAGGTAATATATCAGATGCTCAATACAGAGACACATCAAGATGTGTGAGAACAGCTATCGTAGATCAAGCTCAGTCGTGTGCGGATTGTGACGGACTAAGGATATATTCACCTATCGTAGATCAAGCTAGCTACGAGTCAGTATGAGTAGGTATAAGTGCAGTAGGAGTTCTCACCTCAGTCGTGTGTGGATTGCAACGGACTGGGGTGATCGAGTACGATGATCAGCTCTATATACGAGTAGAGAACAATAACAAAGTATATATGGGATTTTACGGATCATGTCCAAGGTTTAGCGGCGTAGAAAATCATACGACGACCTACTTTGGTTGACGAGAAGAATAAGAACTAGGTACGTATGGAGAGAACAAAAACGACGGGCAATAGTTTGCAATGAAGATGAACCTGCGGGCTGGTGTCACTTACGGCTGCGATCTGCTTGCCATTTCCAACACTCCCCCTCAAGCGATACACAGGCTGAGTTCAGAGGCGAAATGTTTGACCTTGGGTGATGGCAGAGCTTTGGTGAGTGCGTCGGCGACCATGTCGTTGGTGGGGCAGAAGATGAGGTGAATCTTGCCATCATCAATGACCCAGCAAATGAAGTGAAAATGCACATCGATATGCTTGGTGCGCACATGATATTGGTGGTTCTTTGCCAACGCAATCGCAGATTGGTTGTCGGAATAAAGCGTTGTCGCATCGTTTGTGTCTTGGCCAAGTACTTCTCGCATGAGCGAGCACAGCCAGAGGGCTTCCTTCGTCGCGTGAGTTGCAGCAACGTACTCACTTTCGGTGGTGGATAACGACACAATCTCTTGCTTCTTCGACGCCCATGAGACAGCTCCTCCATCAATGAGAAAAGCATAGCCGGAAACGGCCTTCCTATCCTCTGCCATGCTACCATCCGCGTCCGTATAGCCCTTGAGTGGCTTGGCAATTCCTCCATAAGTGAGGTGCAGGTCCCTAGTACCAATGAGATACCTGTAAATACGACGAATGGCGTCCCAATGAGGTAGACTGGGATTGCTGCAGAAACGAGAGACAGTGGACATGGCATACGATATATCCGGGCGGGTGCTGAGTGCCGCATACATCAGGGAACCGACTGCTTCCTAATATGGGATATGCTGCATTGCAGCGTATTCAGTGCTGGTAGAGGGGGATTGCGCAGTGTTCAACTTGACTTGTGGCTCCATTGGCATAGCCATGGGCTTCAGTTCATCGAAGTTGAAACGACGGACGATGAAATCTATGTACGTGCATTGTGAGAGGGCGATGGTCCGTTCCTGGTGGTTTCGCGTCACCTCGATCCCAAGCAACCAGTAAAGCTCGCCGAGATCCATGATCTCGACGTGCCTGCGCAGCTGTTCCTTGAACTTGACAATCAGTGCGAGTGTAGGGGCGGCGATAGTGTAGTCATCGACATGCACAACAATGATCATGAACACCTTGTTACCTCGTTTGACGAAAACGGCCTGATCCACCTCGCACTGCTTGAAACCCATGAGCCTGACCAGGATTTCTACGAGCTTCTGATACCAACGACGGCCGCTCTGTTTGAGTCCATAGAGCATTTTGCACAATCGGCAAACATGATGTGGGTGTGCAGTATCCACATAGCCTGGGGGCTGCTGCATGTAAATGCGTTCGTCGTCCTGCAGCTCACCGTTCAAATATGCACCCTTGATGTCAATTTGGTGCAGCTCTAAGTCCAGATGGGCAGCGAGGGCGAGGACAGTTCTGATGGAGGCGAGCTTTGCAACAGGTGCGTACATGTCGAAGTAATCGACACCTGGTACCTGCGAGAACCCTTGTGCGACTAGACGTGCCTTGTAACGTACGATGTTTCCAGCGGCGTCTTTCTTAGCACGGAATACCCATTTCAATCCGACTATATTTGCTCCAATGGGTGCGTCGGCGAGCTCCCATGTTCCGGCGTTGTGGAGCGTCGCTAATTTCTCGCGGATCCCTTACTCCCACTGTGGCCAGTCTGGGCATCGCTTAGCCTCAGCTAGCGAGCTAGGTTCGAGCGCTTCAGCCTCGGCAATTGATTCGTTTAGTGCGAGGGCGAGTTCGATGTCATCATAGTCCTCGGCAGCTAACATCTGGTCAGCCGCTCCCTCCCCCTCAAAAGTGGTAGGGCCACTATTGTGCTCTGGCGCATCTGCAATTGTGTTGGGAAGTTGGACTCCGCGCGGTGGAGTGGGATCAGCGGCCTTGCCTTGAATTATGTCAAGGACACGCTGGTTCGGCTGACGAGTGCGTTTTGGGCGAGGCTGGCTGGTGACGTCAGGGACAGGGGCAGGTGGGATCACAGCAGGTTGTGTCGGCAGTGACGGTAGGGTCGCTACAGGGTCGGGCGGTGCGTAAGGTAAGTACACCTGCGTGACATTGCCGCTGTCATAGGGTTCGTCTCGCTCCCCTTCGATGTTACATGGGGCGGGGTTCCAATAGACGTTCCGCTCGATGGTGACGATCTGCTTCTTCGGCCAATATACCCGGTGAGCGGTTTCGGTCTGTTCATCGATGCCCACCCATCTAGCCTTCTCCGCACGCCCGCACAACTTGTCACCTCGCTCCGTCGTCACCCACACTTCAGATCCCCATTCCTGCACCTTGCTCAGGTCGGGTCGTTTCCCGAAAGCTACTTCAAATGGCGTCGAGCCATTGAGGACCTTGGTAGGCGTCCTGTTCTTCAGCCAAACTACATGACGTGCAGCTTCTCCCCACAAGAACTTGGGCAGCCCGCTGGCATGCAACAGTGCTCTGGTACGTTCAAGGATTGTTCGATTTAGGCATTCTGCAATGCCATTGTGCTGGGGGGTGTCATGTGCAGTGAGACGCTGCGCCGTGCCTTGGCGCTTCAGGTACGTGACAAACTCTTTACCCTGGTATTCTCCTCCGCGATCCGAGTGGAGCATCTTGATCTTGGCAGAGA
>JBBPJS010001200.1:0-11770 GCA_038088835.1 Singerocomus rubriflavus
ACGTGATTAATGCTATTGGTTATATTATATGAAGGGAAGAGTCCATGAGGTAAACATTAGGCATCTTATATGAAAGAATGAAAGAAGCGGATATGAGAATGCAGGGACTAGGGTAGAGGGGATGATTGATCACAAGATGTGACTGATCGGAAAGGGGATCATGGCAGAGATCCATCTAGGATCTTGCAGGGTCATGATCGAGATGTAATCTCAATGAGTGATCATACCGATTGAAGGGTAAGGACGGAGATGAAGGAAGAGAGATCGAGATCGAAATGGAAGATGATCGGTGATGTTGTGAATGACGTGAAGAGAGATAAGAGATGTGATCATGTGACGAGGTGAAGGCATGAAGATGTGAAGGGACGAAGAGGTCACATGATCAGGGATGAGTCATGATTAGTACTCATGCATACAAGCAAGCAGTCATTGTACTGTCGTATCATGCAAGTTCGTACACAAATTCGTAACAGGCACTAACTGATGTAGTAAATTCACATAATGCAAGACCTTATTGCAAGGCTTTATGGATGTTATACCTGCAGATTGCATAGGCATACACTACTGGCTTTCCTTATCATATTGATAGTTGTTATTTATAGTTGTTCCTCCTTGCCTGTGGGCTTGGAGATGACCTCATTGGAATGCTGTGTGGAATGCCCCAAGGTGGGGTGGCACCCCTGATCAGCTTTCAAGGTTGGCAATCTGGAGATAGCCACATGATTACCCAAGACCTGGACTTCTCACCCCAAGGGTCAACTATGATTATGCTGCACTCATAGGATGCAGTATTAGAAGGAAGCATACTCAGTGCAATAGTCTGGGTAGTATTAGGGATGCAAGAGTTCCCTAAGGAGTATGAAGATCATCCTTCCCTTTATCCAATTTCCTTTCTGCTGTTCAAGCATTCTTTCTCTCTGCAACTGCTCAAAGATTCTGTTGGTAATGTCAGATTGTGTTGAGCAACCAGAGAAACACTATAACCCTGCCTATCATCCATCACCTATAACCCATCGGGCGATCTGGCATCACCAAGAGAATCCTTGAGTAGTCATGGGAAGAAGAGTGCTAGGACAGTGAGAGGAAGTCAGGAATAAGGAAAGGGTGATCTTCTACTTCTTGATGAACTATTGCATCATCAGTATGGCAACAGACTATTGCACTGTGCCCACATCCTTCTAATACCAGTACCTAAGAGACTGGCATAATCGTGGTTGACCCTTGGGGTGAGGAGTTTAGGTCTTGGATAATCGCATGGCTATCTCCAGGTTGCCACCCTTGAAAGCTGGTCAGAGGTGCCACCCCATCCTGGGGTTAACACACAGTCTGCCCAACAGGATCATCTCCAAGGCCGCAGCCAAGAAGGAACAACTAATAAATACTATCCTTGTTAATATGATAAGGGCTAGCAGCAATGTACGCTTCTATAGCCCACAGGTATAACATCTGTAGGTCCTTGCGATAAGGCCTTGCATCACATAGGTTTTCATCATCGGGTTAAGGCCCTCACAAAGATGGGCGATCCTTTAAAGAATGTAGGCTTCGAGTTGTCTTGACTGTGACATCATCTTGACCGGGTCTTGAGCTTGCATGACCACACAGCGATAAATAGAGAAGAGGAGGGATAATGGACTGCATCCAGGCAATGCCTCACTCCTGGGCAGTCCAAAAACCAGGCAGGCAAATAGCTACCTCTTTACTTGTTATAGCTTAAACATCACTAGGCCACCTTTGCAGGCAGAGTAGGAGAGGTGAACAAGTGGATTTGGCTGGGGGACAACAGCCCTTGCACAACCCCTTATATACGATACATGAGAGTGCACAGACCAAGCTGTGACTTACTATCTAGGGTATATGGTATTACTGCTATTGGCTCTAGGGTAAAGGGTAATAGTCCATGAGTAAAAGGTTAGGCAGCCTCATGCATCAAGAATGGAAGAAGCGGACATGAGACTGCAGTGCTTACTATAGAATGGAAGATCGATCACAAGATGTGAAAGATCAGGAAGAGGATCATGGCAGAGATCATCAAGATCCTGCAGGGTCATGATCTAGATAATCAATCTAGATGAGTGGTCATACCGATTAGAAGGTAAGGTCAGATATGAGACAGGTGAGGACACCTTGAGGATGTGGAGAGATCTAAGATGATCAGTGTGATGTTGTAATAATTGTGAAGATATAAAGAGGGTGAAGATGTGATGCATGTGATGAGTGAAGGCGTGAATGAGTGAAGGGACGGAGTAGTCACGTGATCAGGGAAAGGGAAGTCATGTGACCTGAAGGTCATGTGATCATGAAAGGTCGTGTTCAGTGCTAATACAAAGTACACTGGAAAAGTCATGCATGCACTTGCTAACACAAAGTACAAGGCATGGTTGTGATGTCATAATAGATTGCCCAATGGGTTATGGTGATGGATATAGGCAGGGTTGTTATAGTGTTTCTCTGGTTGCTCAACAATGCTTCAGTAACTTATGTTTTCTCAATTGGAGATAAAGTTTGACTTTCCACTGAACACCTTAAACTTCCTTTCCCTTCCCCTAAATTATCACAGAAATGGTTGGGTCCATATCAGATTCTTGAAGTATTGCCAAATGCAGTGCATTTGGAATTACCTTATTATATGAAGATACACCCTATCATCAATATAAATTGAATCAAGCCCTATTTTGAACCTCTTCCAGATCAGCTGGTCTTGCATCCTGATGTGGTCCATGTTACTGAAAAAGGTGACAAAAAATATGAAGTTGACCATATTGTCGACTTTCAACTTATGAATGGCAAACTTCATTATTTGGTCTATTGAAAGGGTTGGGATGATTCTGATCACACTTGGGAACTAGTAACATATTTGGATAATATCAAGAAGGCCATTGCAATGTATCATACTCAGTGGTCTAATGTCCCTTGTCCTCTCTGTATCTCAGGTGTTGACTTTGCATCACTTTTTGCTCCCTATAAAAACTTGACTCATCTGGAATCCAAGTCTTGAGAAGAAGGAAGTGTTATGAACTATTGCTTGGACTTGTATGATTTCTTTCTTTTTCTCTTATCTTATTTTATCTTCCAGCATCACATGACTAGGTCATGTGACTTGTCATGTGACTGATCACATGATCAGTCTAGACTTATGATGTCATTATGATGTCATGCCTGTAGGAAACCTCATGTTGAGATCCAGGCTCTTCTAAAAGCTTCTATCTTTCATTTCTGTTTCATAGGAAGCTTCTTTTCATTTCCATCTACTTCTTTTCATCTCCATGTGCTTCTCTTCCATTCTGATGCCTCATGGTGTGCTTCCTTTTCACATCTTATCTATGACATCAGTTGGTTTGTGTGCATTTCCTGTAGTATATAAAGGGACTGTCTTTGACTGTTGTCCCTCAGCCTAATCCATTTGGTTACTCATCCTTTCATAGGAAGTGAAACCTAGGGATTGCCCTCATCCTTTTACCTCTTTATCAAACCATTGCACCATCATATTGAACTTGATCACTCAAGGGTTAATCACAACAGTATAGTTGTCTTATTCATATCAACCATAAGTGTCATATAAAAAGAGTGCTAGGACAGCAGGAAAGGGGAAACTGTTGAGTGACCAATGAAACACTATACTCTGCCTATCTTTCATCACCATAATCTGTCAGATGATCTGGCATCACAACTGAATCCTAGAAAAAATGCAGAAGAGAGATTGCTAGAATAGCTTGAAGGGAATTGGATAAAAGGAAAGGATGATCTACAACTCCTTAGAGAACTCTTGCATCCCTAGTATTACCCAGACTATTGCACTAAGTATGCTTCCTTCTAATATCAGAACCTAAGATACTGGCATAATCATGGATGAGCCTTGAAGTGAGGATTCTGGCTCTTGGGTGATTGTGTGGCTATCTCCAGGTTGCCAACCTTGAAAGCTTGATCAGGGGTGCCACCCCATTCTGGGGCTATACACACAGTTAACCCAACAGAATCATCTCCAAGATTGCAACCAAGAAGGAACAACTAATAAGTAACAACTGTTAATATGATAAGGGCAAACAGCAGCATACACCTATGATGCCTGGAGGTATGACATTGTCTTGACAATCGTATTGACCATCTTGAGTCATGTGGGTTTTCACAAAGAAAGGGGATCTTCACAAAGAATGTCTTCCAGGTTGTCTTGACTGGATTCTGCTTTGACTGAGTCCTGAGTTAGCATGACCACATAGTTATAGATAAAAGAATGTAGGAGTGAAGGATGAGACCACATTCAAGCAATGCCTCACTTCCAGGTAGTCTAAAGACTGGGTGGGTGAATAGCTACTCTTTTACTTGCTATGGCTTAACATCACTAGGCCACCAGTTAAGGCAGGGTAGAAGAGGTGAACAAGTGGATTTGGCTGGGGGGACACCAGCTCTTGCACAACCCCTTATATATGATACAAGAAGGTGCACAGACCAAGCTGTGACCTGTGGTCTAGGGTATACGACATTAATGCTACTGGATGATAAGCTACAAGGTAAGAGTCCATGAGGAAAAGGTTAGGCAGCTGTCAGAGAAGATCAGAAATGAGAACAACTGCAGGAAGTAATGTAAATGGAAGATCATCACAAGATGTGATGATTAGAAGGGATATTGTGGCAGAGATCCCATTAAGGGTTCTGCAGGGTCATAATTGAGATGGTGTCTTGATAAGCAATCATACTGATCAGATGGTATGACAGAGATGAGGAAGGCATGGTAGCCTTGAGGATGTAGGAGAGAATCTAGATGATTGGTTAGGGGTCATGATAGTCATGAGATAAAAGAAAGAGGGGTTAAGATGTGGAGCACATGATGGAGTGATCATGTGATGGAGGAAAGAAGTGATCATGTGACCAGGGAAGGTCATAAGATAATAGAATAATTGTGAATAGTCATGCCCATGCACTAACACAAAGTACACAGGATGTAATTGTGCACACTTAATGACACAAAGTACAAGTGTGAATACAATGTCATAATAGAAACAGATAGAGGAGAGGACTAAGTTGGGATCTTCTATAACTAGGAACTACAGAACTACTCTTGCAAGTCCTTGATAACCAACATACTCTTGCAATATGATTCTGTCTTCCTTCTAATACTATAATCTAATGTGTGTAGCATAATCATAGCCAGACCTTAGATTGAGAATTCTGGTTCTTGGGTAATCACATGGCTATTATCAGGTTGCCATTCTTAAGAATGAAGACAGTGTCACCATAGAACATGGATATGTGTAATAACCCCAATGTTAAGATCACTGTGATACTAGTGGCTTAAATATCTGAAAATGCTAGGAATAATAATATAATAAGATTCACACAGCAATGGCAGCTTATCAGGATTGCAGATATTGTTGAGTGACCAGAGAAATAATATAACCATGCCTATCATCCATCACCATAACCCATTAGGCAATCTGGCATCACAACTGAATCCTAGAGAAAGTTCAGAGGAAAGAATGCTGAATAGCTAAGAGGGGATCAGAAGTGAGGAGAGGGTGATCTTCAACACCTTGATGAACTATTGCATTGTCAGTATAACAGGCACTATTGCAGCCATATCCACATCCTTCTAATATCAGCACCTAAAAGACTGGCATAATTGTAAGTAAGCCTTAAGGCAAGGATTCCAGCTCTTGGGTAATTGCATGGCTATCTCCAGATTGCCAACCTTGAAAGCTGATCTAGGATGCCACCCTATCCTGGGGCATTACACAGTACATCCCAACAGGATCTTCTCTCATGTCTATAAACAAGAAGGAATAACTATAAATACCAAAGTTAATATGATAAGAGCAAATGGCAGCATATGCCTATGATGCCCACAGGTATGTCATTATCTTGATAATTGCATTGATCATTTTGAATCATGTGGGTTTTCACATAGTACCAATATCTTCCCAAAGAATGTTGCTTCAAGTTGTCTTGACCATGGCTTTGTCTTGACCATGTCTTGAGCTTGCATGACCACACAGAGATAAATAAAGGGAGGAGGATAAGTTGAGACTGCATCTGAGCAATGCCTCACTCCTGGGCAGTCTGAAGACCAGGCAGGCAAATAGCTACTCTGTTACTTGCTGTTCCTTGAACATCATCAGGCCACCTTTGCAGGCAGAGTAAAAGAGTGAACAAGTGGATTTGGCTGGGGGGACACCAGCCCTTGCACAACCCCTTATATATGTTACAAGAAGGTGCACAGACCAAGCTGTGACCTGTGGTCTAGGGTATATGGTATTAAGGCTATTGGATGATAGGGTAATAGATAAAAGTCCATGAGAAAAACATTAGGTATTTATCTAAAGGAAATAGAAGAGCTAAGATGAATACAGTGCATATCATAGAATGGAAGATCGATCACAAGATGTGACTGATCATAGGAAGAATCATGGCAGAGATCCCATCAAGGGTTTTGCAGAGTCATGATCAAGATTGTATCTTGATGAGTGATTGTACTAATTGAATGGTAAGAGTGGAGATAAGAAAGGCATGAAAGCCTTGAGGATGTGGGTGAATTTATAGATGATTGGTGAGGGGTCATGAGAGTTGTGAGAAGGAAGGAAGAGGGGTTGAGATGTGAAACACATAATGGAGTGATGATGTGAAGGAGGAATGATGTAGTCACATGATTAGGGAAGTCAGATGATCATAAAGTGCAACCAGTGCACTGTAGAGTCATAAGAGTCATCACACAAGTGCTAACACACAGTACACTTGATGGTATTCATGAGTATGCATGCAAGTATGCATGCAATGTCATAACAGGTATAATATCAGAAAGGACTTTACAATGAGGGTTCTGTTATCACATGGTCTTTGATATGTTTCTTGTGGTTCAATATTCTTCTAATGAATAAGTTCCATACTTTCTGATACATGCATGTGAAGGGTTAAGGGTGTGATAATGTGAAGGGACAGAGGGGTCACATGATCAGGAAATGATGATGTCATGGCACTCATGCATATAAGCTGTTATGAAATGTTGTATGAACTTTGCATTATGACTGCATGCTTACATGCATGAGTGCCATAATTACACAATTCCTAATCATGTGACTTCTTCCATCCCTTCACACCTTTATGCCCTTCCCCTGTCACATCTTCACAATCTCACATTCTCTCCCTTCACAATCTCACAACATCACACTGATTACTCTTCCATTCCTAATCACCTCACCTTTTTCATTTCTGTTGTTCCCTCTGATTGGTATGATCACACATCGAGATTGCATCTTGATCATAACCCTGCAAGATTCTAGATGGATCTCTGCCACAATCTCTTCTTTCAATCATCACATCTTGTGAAAAATCATTCCCTCTACCCTAATCCCTGCATTATCATCTCTGCTTTTCCATTCTGATAGATGAGATGCCTAATGTTTTCCTTATGGACTCTACCCCTTTACTATATAGCTAATAGCAATAATCATGTATACCCTAGACCCTAGTGTACATGTTATGAATTGTGTATGATACTTAGCACTATGACTGCATACTTGTGTTGCATGAGTGCTTATAACAATCCTTTTCCCTGATCACATGATATCATCTGACCCTTCACATCTTCACACCCTTCACTTGTCACATCTTCACAAATCTCACATTCTCTTCATTTACCCTTTCACAACATCACACTAATCACATCTTCCATTCCAATCTCAATCCCTTTTTTCATTTCTGCTCTTACCCTTTGATTGGTATGTGTTACATGCTTCCTTTGGCAAGGCAACACATAGCCCTTGGACTGCAAACTATGAAGGCAGAGTGAGATCCTAAGGAATAAGATGGCTATACATAGTGGCCTTATGATAAAGGGTGAGTCATCTGTTTAGACATGTATGAAATAATGGCAGAGGGTTAAGCAAGCTGTATTGCTTTGAGGTACAATGTACAAGTGATGTTGCATAAGGGAGATGAAAGCTAAGTATGACTATTGGTAGGCTACTGATATATATAGGACATGGTTGATGCATGGACCATGCCTTAGGGGTGGTGTGGAAGTGACCCAAGAGATAGGTAACCTATGGCAAAAGTGAAGTGATGATAAGAGAAAGAAGTGCTGACAAAGAGGTCATGCAGTGCATGGAATGAAAGAGCAGAAGAAGAAGCACCAACTATAACAATGGTGAGAATTGAAAGAGAGTCAGCACTATGAAAAGGAAGAACTAAAAGGAGAACACATAGTGGTTTCAGCTGGACAAGGTAGCATCCAGCTATGTAGTGTTCATGGGTGGTGTAGAGCTAATGGTACAATGAGGAAAGAGAGGAAAAATGTAACAGTATGATCATCTATTGAGATTGCATCTCAGTTATGAACCCTGCAAGATCCTAGATGAATCTCTGCCATGATCCCCCTTCCAGATCTTTCACATCTTGATGATTGATCTTCCATCTTAGATTACTTCCCTGCATTCATATCCACTCTTCCATTTCTCCATCATATGAATGCCTAACCTTTTACTTATGAACTAAACTCTTTACCTTATCATTGAATAGCATTAATACTGTATATCCTAGACCCGAGACACAGCTTGGTCTGTGCTTATTCTTGTAACATATATAAAGGGGTTGTGACAAGGGCTGAATCCCCCAGCCTAATCCACTTGTTCATACCTCTTCTACCCTGCCTAGTAATAGGTGGCCTAGTGAAGTTTCTGCTTGTAAAGGATAGCTATTTGCCTACTGGTCCTTTATTGGATCCCTAGAAGTGAGGCACATCTGAAGATAAAGCCAACTCCTTTCCTTTTCCCATCAAATCATCATATCATCCCTTATATTACTAAACTGCCAACATACTGGCCTATAAGCAAGCTTGTTCCCCAATGAAGTACAGAACCCAGTACCAAGTAGAATGGAAGACATTCTTTGAAAGATAACAAACCTTAAACAATCAAACCCACATGATGCAAGACTCTATTGAATCAGTCTAGCAGATGTTATACCTGCAGACCATAACAGGCTATGTTGCTGATTGGCTCTTATCATATTAATGTTCTTAGTGTCAGATATTTAAGCCACTAGTGACATAGCAGTCCTAATTGGAACATATGTTGGGGTTATGTTACAAACTTTGTATAAACCTTGTACTATAACTGCATGCTTGCATATATGAGTGCCATAACATCATCATCCCTGATCACATGACCACTCTGTCCCTTCACATCAATCACACCCTAACCCTTCACATATATTATATCTTCACATTCTCTTTTTTCACACCTTCACAACATCACCAATTACATCTTCCATTTTAATCTTGATCTCTTCCCTTCATCTCTGCCCTTACCTTCCAATTGGTACAATCACTCATTGAAATTGTATCTTGATCATGACCCTGCAGAATCCTAGATGGATCTTTGCCATAATCTCCTTTCTAATTGTTCACATTTTGATGATCAATCTTCCCTTCCATTTTACATTCTGCATTCATATCTGCTCTTCATCTTCCCACTCCATATGAATGCCTAATGTTTTTCTCATGGACCTTATCCCTTTACCTTATCATTGAATAGCATTAATCACATATATCCTAGACCCTAGTGTACTGCATGGTTTATGCACTATTCTGTAATATATATAAGGGGTTATGAGTACAGGCTGTTCCCTCAGCCTAATCCACTTATTACCTCCTCTTCTATCCTGCACTAATAAGGTGGCCTAGTGATGAGTGCAAGTAAAGGACAGCTATTCATCTACCAGTCCTTCATTGAATCCCTAAAAGTAAGGCATGTGTTACAATTTTCCCCTTGTAACCTTGTTTCATTATACACTTGACTACACTTCAGACTCGTAGTGCACTTGTCACATGCATGCCTTGTCTTCCAGCGAACACCTGCACCCCTAAATATCCCTCTAGGCCCTGTATTGCACTCTCAACATGCATACTCCTCAACTTGTGCTGTGCTCTTCAGTGCACCCCTTGTGACCTACACTGCACCTGCTAAGTGCATGTCTCTAGACTTGTATAACACTCACTAGTGTATACTTCATCTTCATAGCTAACCTGGTGACTCTGTGACCATCCAGTCACCTGACCTCACTACATGATACCCACCATATGCTTCAGAGACCCACGCCACTTGTCACATGCAATTCATGTGCACCCTGCATCTCATGTCTCACATCTCAAGTCTCACCACTAGCTTGTCTCTCAAGTCACACTAAGTCACCCTCATGGTGTACCCTAGTCATGGCCATCAGGACTTTGCCCTTCTGCTTCATATTTCACATCCTGATATGCTTCTTCATTGTTCTCACTTTGCCATTGTTGACCATTGGCAATCCCACAGTCAACGATCTTCCTATTATCTTCCCTATGCTTCCCTATTGTTCATATGGTGTCCTGCATCTAGATACATACCTCACTCTTTTGGTACACCCTATGCCTTCCCCTTCATCCTAGGCTTCTTAGCCTACCCTTCAGTATGGCATATGTGCCTATCTCTCATGTATATATACCTGAGCTTCTCCATAGGTAGTCCTTAGCTTTGTTCTACCTTTACATGTACCTTCTACCTATGGTACTCATCCCAAGCTCCCTTGTTGTTACGAATTTGTGTACGAACTTGCACAATACGACAGTACAATGACTGCTTGCATGCATGAGTACTTTTCATGACTCATCCCTGATCATGTGACCTCATTCGTCCCTTCACATCTTCACCTCTTCACCCTGTCACGTTATCACATCATCACACTCTCTCCCTTAACCTGTCACAACTTCACACTGATCACATCTTCCATTCTGATCTCGATTCCTCTTCCTTCATCTCCGTCATTTCCTCCAATCGGTATGATCATTCTCATAAACCCTGCAGGACCCTTGATGGGATCTCTGCCACGATCACTTCCTTGATCTTTCACATCTTGTGATCGATCTTCCATCTTAGATTAGACCCTGCACTTCATCTCCGCTTCTTCCATTCTGATAGATAAAGTGCCTAACCTTTTACTCATGGACTATACCCTTTACCTTATCATCCTATAGCATTAATAGCATATACCCTAGACCCTGAACACAGCTTGGTCTGTGCTCCATCCTATAACATATATAAGGGGTTATGAGTACGGGCTGTTCCCCCAGCCTAATCCACTTGTTACCCTCACGTCCTACCCTGCCTATCAAGGTGGCCTAGTGACTAAGTACAAGTAAGGGATGGTATTCGCCTGGCCCTCTTAACTGAGCCTCAGGAGTGAGCCATCTGGAGATAAAGCTAATCCTTCACTCCTCCCTCTATTGTTCCATCGTCCTAGCACCACTGTACTGCCGATCTATGGCTCACTAGCCAACTCGTTCAAGCACTTGTACAGAACCCAGTAACAGAGAAGAATGGAACACATTCATTGGAAGAACCTTCGTACCAGAAACCACTAAAGCATCATGTGATGTATCTCCCATCATATCAGATACTGATGTTATACCTGCGATCACAAGAGGCTACCATTGCCATGATGGTCTTATCATATTAGTTCTAGGATATTACAGATATTCAAGCCACAAGTAGCATCGTGTCTCTCATTGGAACATATGTTGGGGTATTCATACATACCCACGTATCTATGGTGACACCATCTTTGTTCTCAAGGGTTGCAACCTGGTAATAGCTACGCGATCACCCAAGGACCGAAACCCTCACCCCAAGGTCTGACAACGATTATGCCTTTCCCATTAGGGGTTAGGTATTAGGAGGAAGACAGAGTACCGTTGCAAGAGTACAGTTACTATCAAGGACTTGCAAGAGTAGTCCTGGAGCTCTAGACA
>JBBPJS010001201.1:0-11761 GCA_038088835.1 Singerocomus rubriflavus
GTGGTTTACGCGTGGGTGGACACTCCAAGAGCTGCTCGCGCCCGAGAACATCAAGTTTTACAATCGGGACTGGTCGGCGTTCACTGAGGCTCGGAACGACAAGGATCGACGGAACGACACGGTCTCAGAAGAAGAAAAAAATCCTGTCTGGCGGGCGATTCTGGCGGCGACACATATCCCTCCTGGCCGACTCAGCTACTTCAGCTCGGGCGCCTTCGACATAGCCCAGCGCTTCTCCTGGGCTGCCGGTCGACGCACAACGCGTACTGAAGATATAGCGTACGCGCTCGTGGGTATCTTTGGGATCCATATGCCAGTGCAGTACGGGGAGGGCGCATTTTCATTTCAGAGGTTGATGGAGGCACTGTTGCAGCGCGTGCGCGAGTATGGGATATTCGCCTGGACGGGTCCTGCGTCGCCATACAGCGCTGCACTCCCGGCATCGATCGAAGGGTATCTAGCTGCGAGGGAAGCGGAGGATTGTATTTCGGTGCCCAATGGGTATGGAGATCCATCGATGATGCTGACGCACAAGGGATTGCAGGTAGAAGTGCTACTTGTGCAAATGCAGTGTCACGAGGCGGATAACAATCACAGCGAGCGGGCGACAACCTCAAGCCAAGACTCTGGAAGAAGCTCAGATCGGGAGATGTGCTCGGATGTGCACAGCGACCATGTTGACGGTTTTGTAACTGCCCCGGAGGACACGCGTTCTTCGCCCTCTGGTGCCAGCTCAGACGACGACGCACTGGGCGTTCACTTCTTCGTCAATGATGAAGACTACCAGCCTAGCAGCCAAGGCCGCTTCTCCTGCTTTCACCTTGCAGACTCTGATGGCGTGTTCAAGTCCCTGCGCGTTCGCGGCCGTGGTCCGGTTGTGTTCCCAGACGACGGCTTCACCTACCCAGACATGCCAACTAGACAATACGCTCTTGCTATCCTCGACTACCACCGCGACTGGGACCGCGGCCCAGCGTGCGTCCATGTGCCGTATTCACTCAAGTCAAGATACCTAGCATTCATATTGTACAGGGATGATGAAGGAGAGGTGTGGCAAAAGATGGAGACGGACACGCTGATGTATGCGGAGGTTGAGGAGGGGCGGGTGTATGAAGGGCAGACGGTCAGCATATATTTATGAGAGGCGGCGTTAACCATCTCTGCCATGCTCATCTTCAAAGTCTGGACAAAAACACCCGAGAGTCCTCTATTCGTTGTGGTGCATCATCACACCATGAGGTCGCTCGTCTGCACCTTCGTGATCCGAGTCTCCATGTCTTTTTGTCCCTTTGTCCAATACATACACACATGCTTCTGTAGAGTCTCCTAGACCGCCTCGATGATGCCACGTATTACAAGCTCGATGACACAGTCGATAAACTGACCTACTACGCTGTTGGTGGTGTCTTATACCCAGGTCCCAACCCTCAAGTGTCACTATCTGACACTGAATTCATGGTACCTTGTTTCGGAAGAAATATGAACGGAGCTACTCAACACCCACGAAGAGCTGTGAGACATGCTCAATTTCGCTTGGAGGTGCAAATCGTACCGCGAGATTCGAAACCTTGGTGAATGTCATTGAACCCTATCCAATGTTTGCTGACAATGATCTGTTCATTCCACCAGCCATCTTCCAGACGCTATCAGAGAAATGAGAATCACCAGCATCTACAATTCACTATTCTAAAGGATATGGGCATTGCTCTACGCCTTCCTTTTCGAACCACTCGGAATGAACCAATGCCCCTCATAGGTGGAGCACCTCAAAGACCTGCCGTTGTAATAGTTGTCGTTCGATGCAAATGACTATATGACTATGAAAGACGGGTTCAATCAAAGTTGGACAGTAGATCTCCGCTACCTTCTCGCCGACGACTGTCTGCATGTTTTTGCCTGTGGCGTCGATCCTACCGCCTACCCATTCCTAAGAAGCATGCACATACACATTTGCCGCAGGTGAACGAGGCCTCGTACAAAATACCTCCATGCGCAGGCGAAGTTTGGTAACGCGACAACCACTGACTACGTGCTTATTCCAACTCTAAATCGTTTCTTGCTTTTGACTTTCCTTGAATTGTACGAGTAATACCGTGTTTGTTCTTGTTGCGCATCTCGGGCTCCCTATCATAAGATCTATGTACGTCTCCTGCTTTAATCCGTCGTGATGAGCAACCACGAACAGAGAAAAGATTCTCCTTTTCGAGCATTATCATACACACCATTGAGTCCATCTCTTGTCTTCGAGGACAGCTGACGATTGAAAAGGAGACACACCATGCCCACAAATCCCGAGGTTGGCATGGATGACTGGCACCAGCGTTCACTCATGCCCGACGTGGCAAGTGGCACAAACACAGCTGGTCCTTCGTCGAGTGGTGTTTGCGTCCTTGTCATCGACGAGGACGACGAGGCGAGCGGCCAAGGCCGATTTGCCTGCTTCCACCTCACAGGCAATGATGGCACGTTCAACCTTCAGTGCGTGGGCGACCGTGGTCTGGTTCTCGGACGAGTTCGCCTCCTCAGACGCAGTGCCGACTCCCGGGGAAATGTGGTACAAGGTGGAGACGGACGCGCGGGTGGAGGCGCAGGTGGGGGTGGGGTGGCTGCACTGGGATGAGCATGTGCGTATAGGAGGTGGTGTTGGCCAATCGATCCTGTCTCAGCAAGTACATGTCCACAATATGTGCATAAGGGATTCCAAACACGGTGTCTATCTATTACAAGAAAAAAAAATGATGGGTGTTCCAATGCCTATGCAGGACCATTCAATAAATAGTGTTGTGCATGCGAGTACGTCCTAAAAATCAAGAAAAGACCGCGTCCGATCCAATGATCTCAAAACTTACATAGCCGAAATAGAGAGTACCTCGTGCCACCATAAAAACACGTGGAGTCCCTCCCTCCCATCGAACCCCCCATCTCCTTCCCTACTCAATTCAATGGCACCGAAAGATACACCGGCTCATACGGCCGCTCCACCCGAATATCCACATCCACTCTGCCCTCGTGCGCACACCTCAACACCCGCTCTCGGAACGCCCAAAAGCACACCTTACGCCACTCCGGCGCTGCCTGTCCAAGACTATACACGTAGTCGTGGAAGACGAGCTCAAAGACGGCAAGTGGGCGTACGCCGGCAGCAATTGCGCGTGCGCCCGTCCGGGCCTCGATAATCGTAGCGAGCGGACCGAGGTGTGATTCATGTGCACAGTTGAGGCGCAAGGTGGTGAGCGAGGGGAAAGCAGGTCGAGTGGGTGAGCCTGCGCTTGAGCCCGGAGATTGGCTCGGCGCGGAGACAGAAGAGGGGATGAGGTGCGTGAGCACGTCCGCAATGAGTGACGTCCGTGGACAAGGCTCGAACGTGAACGTGGCTAGCGTAGGCGACGTACTCGGGGACGTGAGTAGCCGCGCGAGCTCCAGTGGGGACATGTCGACATCGCGGATATGCAGCGCGTGGAGGTGGCACGCCGAGCGCTCGAGGAGCGCGGAAAAGTGGTGGGCGTGCCACCATGGGGCCGTCAGCGTCGTTGGCGTCTGCATTTGTGCGTCCAGCAGCGGGGGCAGCGGATGGTGCACATCCGGGTGTGAAAACAGTGTATGGGTACCGTCCCAGCCGACGAGGACGGCACTGTCAATGTCAAGCGTCGACAGCTTGGGAAGACATAGCGCATCCAGGAGCGCGCATGCGTGCACACTCCGACTCAGTCGGCGCACACGGAGCGTGTGCAGCCTCGGCAACTCAACTACCGGGATTGCCGACTGCTCCTGGGCTGCTGCGTCCAGCTGCTGCAGATGCTGTGCCAGGGTGGTGCTCAGCCCGATCGAGAGCTCTGTGAGGTTCTGACAGAGCGCCAGTGTCGAAAAGTGGCGCGGGAGCGTGGTGCTGCCCCCACCTGCTTCATGGAGGTCATACGATAGCGCGATTGAGGTGAGGCGTGTCCAGTCAACGAGAATGTCTTCCCGCACGACATGATCTGGGCCTGTATATGCTAAAGAGGTGAGCTGATGTGCATGGCTGAGGTCGAGGTGGAGCGAGAGGAGGCTATGACGCCAGCCCATGTGGTCAGTGTGCACAGAAAACGAAGCGAGGGAGGTGAAGGCGCACGCGGAGAGCGCAGCGAGCCGGATAAAGTAGTCAGAGGAGAATTTGAGATGGATGGCCTTCCAGCGCGAGGCATGCGCACGGATATAGGAAAGCAGCCAGACAACGACGTCTTCTGTATCTTTGCGGAAGATACGGTGGTCAGTGAAGGTAATAGAGAGTGGGGCGGGGTAGGATCGAAGGAGCCATGTGTCGACTGCGGCAGCGACTTTGACGCCGTCGCGCGAGCGATCAACGTTGGTCTCGAGGAATCTCAGGGAAAGCGAGGTCCATAGCCGAGGAGTGTTCAGAGCCACGGAACGCCAGTAACTGCAGACATGGCTGAGCAATAGAGGGTATTCCGAGAGCACTGCGCGAGAGGACCCTTGCTGCCCGTCGAGATAGTTTTCAAAGACGATGCCGAGTATCTCGGGTGGTATGTGATGTAGTGCTGCTACACGCTCTCTTCGTGGACTCTGCAATGCCTCATTAGCGTGTACGACCTCTTTGGCAGGCGGAGATAATGGACGAGAAGCATCGTCGGTACGACGCTCTGGCGAGTGCAGCAGGCGCGCCAGGTGGGACTTTGTGCGCTGGCAAGCGTAACCATAGTCGCTTGAGTGAGCACTTTTTCTGAGCTGTGGGAGTCGCAAGAAAACCCGACGGGAAACAAAAAAGAGAGCATAACGAAATATATTAGCGTTCGAAATACACCATTCCAAAACGAATAAAAATGCTAGGACTTTCGGAGAAAGCTGCTCACCACACGATCTCGTGGGTCACTGGCAGTGCTAGCACTGCGATCGGGCTGAGGCGCATCGTACATTGCCGAGCGGGAGTCTGAGGAGAATATAATCCCTCCTAGTCGAACCTAGTATGAATCTAACTGAGCGAGGTTTATCAGTGAACGGTTGAACGTGCCTAGAAGCGAAGCCAAGATGCAAAAAGGTGCGATTCCCTCGTCCAGGGGTTTCGCGGAGGTGTTTTCCACCCTTAAATGGATGCTTACTCACCCACAATTTGTTCTCAAAGTTGAGCAGGTCTTGTCGCTCGACGTCGTGTTGTAGTACCTTGAAGGGGAGTGTTTTAACTTTGCTGTTACATCCACAGCTAATTCGCACAGGGCGTCTCACTTTTTTTGGTCTCGACGATACGGCGGCGTCTGTGCGGAAACAATTCGCGTGCACCCAGATCAGGCCGCAAGATCGTATTTTTGTTTCCCCAGTCGGAACAAGTCACGACCTGGAAAAAAAGTTCATTTCCGCCGGACCATGTGTTGTCTTGTACCCAAACCTGGACTGCTCCCATTTCATGTTGGCGACAGTGCTGTGCGACGACCAAAGAATAATCTCCTTCCCACACACATTCGAGCCCTGTGACTCCCTGTGGTGGATACCATTGCGAATATTTGGCGCTTGTCAGATAAGCATTTATTGTATCTGCTATTTAAATCAGAAGCGGGACCACTGGGACGGTACGGCACATCCAAAATGTGCACGCTCACTCCCACGGAACTAATTTGTATTGCAGTCTTGACGCTGCCTTTCGATAAAGGACCAAGTACGGAGACTCGTCCTCATTACACAGAGTCAGGCTGTTTTTGGAAACCTCAACAGCGGCATAATCGCAGTCGGCGTTGATTTACATATGACAACACATTTCCCCTCCTGCAGATTAGCCATGTAATTAGGGATTTACAATGCTGAGGGGTTCCCCGAATGTGCGGTGATATTAGATGCGCAGTTCCCCCGTCGGCACCTCGGCAGTGATCCAGACGCGAATTCAGTGGACGGAGCGTCCCGGACTCCTTAGTTAAATTGCAAAGGGGAGCGAGGCCGGCAAGCCGGCCCATGTATTTATTTATTACGTTTCATTTCTCGGCTACCAAGAAAGAGCTGCCAGAGGTGCTGGATGGACCCTGAAATTGTTTATGTACTGTATTACAGTATCGAATGTCGTACGATCCGTGGTGCCGCCGATCTCCAAATTCCCTATGAACCCTTGGCCAGACGATTTTGGGGTTTATACACCGTTGACAGCCTAGACACAGTTCAGAGCCGGGGCGGACGGTGTTGGACGTCGACATACTCGGGGAGATGAGGCCGATCCAAGACCACGGACACCCGTCGTATCCCTCCAAGATTTCCCCACCAAGTTCCCGGACTACCGACCCGACCTTCATTTCTGTACCTGCGTCCAAATTTACCACCTCCGCACGTCGGAGCGCAGGTAATGTATATACTGTACTCCGCAATCCAGCTGCTAAATAATATCATCAAGTACAGCCGTGGGCAGGACAGTCCAGAAGCGCGATCATTTCAGGCACGAAACGTCCTCGAGTGGGGAGAATATGAGAAAGGTAAGTACTGACATCCGGAACTTGCCCAGGGACGTGGGAGATGCGGTAGTGAGGACAACAGAGCTTGTGGATTGCTGCAAAGGCCGATCAGTGCCATGCACAACAAGCGAGTTGGTCTTGTTCCACGAATGAGGTACAATAACTGCGTACCTAAACTGTCGACACGACGCGTAACTCGTCGTCCTGTCCATACGGGAGCACATGACAACGATTACAAGAGCCCGCAAGGTTAAACCAAACGGGGATTCAATCCGATAAAACCTACGAGTACTCTCCCTTACCCCCCATTCGGCACCTACCCCCCATTCGGCACCCATACAAAAACACAACAGTCTCACTTGTTAATCTTACCCACCATAGTTCTCATACTATAACTACAAGTTCCAAGCTGAACGAATGAAAATAATAGTGTAGTTCTTGAGATCGTGAAGTAGGTTTTTGTCACACTAGCATCACTTGCCGAGTGTGTGCCGAAGCGGAGCCTCAAAACACAGTCGTTAGAATCACGTATGCGTGGCCTCAGTGAGTTGCTGGCAATGGCAGGTCATCGAGAGCAGCGAGTTTCTACCACAGACCCAGAATATGAGACCCAAATGGAGATTGCTGTTAGAAATCTTTTCAATGGGACTTACAAGACCATTACTACAGCTGCAACTGCCCACAAAGTGAGTGATATCATGGTATATCAGGCTGGCAAAATGGAAAGCCTGAAACTGACATTCTTTGTTTGGCAGGTTGTCTGCCAAATGCTCAGTGGCCATGTCAATGGTTTACACAAACCCCTCCATCAAGCTCACCACAACTCACAGCTTCTCAATGAGGCTCCATTCACATCTCCATCATTATAGAAATAGGTTTTACAGTCACAGGCTAGTGCCCTTTAATGAAATACAATGAGTAGCATACATAAACTTGCAGTCCTTGTTGAGTTGGACTCGCCTTGAATCACAACTGGACAGAGTCTGAGTCCAACTGTGTGTGACATACTGTGACAGTCCTTCCAATTTTGGGGCGCCGAATTGGGGGTAGGTGCCGAATGGGGGGTAAGGGATAGTATGGAAACGACCCGAGATTTGGATTCATGCCGGGCTGCAAATAGTCGGGTGAAAGCGAATGCATTCTAGAGAGGTAGTGGGCTCATGGGCTCGTAGGTCGAACGTAAATTAGATATCTGATTCTCAGATCTGGGCGTGTCTCCTTCACCGATACAGGTGAGAATGGGGGAGATACGGGAACGTGCAGAGACAAAGATTGGACTCTACTGCGATCGCATGGTCGAGGACAAACATGTATCAATTTAGCTTAGCTAGCGATTTCAATTGGATGTCCTGGATGCAAGACTGTTGTGTACATATTCTGGACCAACGCCCTTGTCAAAACTTGATCAGTGATGCCCTGTTCGCATTGCGAAAACTCGAACTAAGCGAAGCTGCCTGCTTCGGGTAACCCTTGTCACATGTCATACCAGTGTTTGGATTCTGGGGTTTGCCAAGGTAGCAATTTTTCCCACCCTTCGCAAGCCATCTACTATGTCCTTAGTATCAACCAATGCATCCAATCATTTGCTGCACTCCAAGGGGAATATCGATCCTCTAAGAACTGCAAGAAGGCTTCCTGTTGGACCAATGAGCAAGAGTCAGAGCTGGTTGATTTCCTGCTAGATGAAGTACCAAGTATGGTGGATCAAGTTGATGCAATGGCAGGATCTGCTGATCTGAGTAGAATACCACCATCAGCCCCACCCTTCTCTATTTCATCAGGTAATCTACCATCAAATCCAGCTTCTGTGCTCACAAATGCCAGCCATGGAAAATGCAAGGCAGAATCAGTTGTCAGTCTGGCTCCTGATAGAGACAGTCATTCATTCAAGTGTAGTCATCCTACCTCTTCCATCATACTGGCCCACCAATTATAGAGTGAGGGCTTCAAGGAGGTTGCAGCAGTAGTCAGGGACTTTTCTCATTTGGTTGCTGAAGAGGTTGGCAAGGCAGTTTCACTTTTGAACCATGATATGTTTGATCTCACTGGGGATAATATTTTGGACTTGACTGAATGGCTGCAGCACAGGCTGAATGAAATTCATGCTACCAGTAGTCATTTGTCCTTGTAACTGACATTGTATGGTAATACACTATGATAAGGAGGTCTACTTTGCCTATACATTTTATTACAAGCCTTGTGACATGTGACCAATTCTACCTGAAGCATGCAGCTTCACTTAGTCTGAGTTTTTGCAATGCAAATAGGATGTAAAGATCAATGATGGATACTAAATGCAACAGTCTGCCCAGATTTGAACTCCAAACATATCTAAGCCCCTTCATTCAGGGGCAGAACATAGGCTGCAAAGTGTTGGACTAAGACAATAGTGCTACCAGACATATAAGCTTAGGATTATGGCTGCGCAAGACTACAACGTACCTCAGTCGTCATGCGGGTGATGAACTGAGGAAAGAAAAGAAAGAACGGGGCGCGTATATCTAATGTCCCGCATGGATCTGCTCGATGTAAACACTGTCCAAATAGTTGCATCAAAAGGGAAAAGAAGGGAAGGAAATACTGTCTGTGAGTGAGCTGCAACATGAAAGAAGAATCGAGTGACAGCCCACGCGTCTAAACCGTATGCGTACGGTCCGAGCTTCCGCATTTCAACACAAAGTAGACTTGCTAAGTTACATTTTTGAAGGCTTTTGAAAGCCTAGCAAGACCTACACAAGTGTTAGCAGAGGTTCTAATTGGGCAACTCATGCACTGGTCTATATTTAAGGAAAAAACCTAGGGTATGCCCTCGGCCGTGATGGCTCAACTTCTTGAAGGGGAAGAACTTCTCAACGGCATTAATTTCTCATGAATGACATATCATTGCACTCCTGCGTATCAGTGTTCTAATCATGGATCGCATGAGCCAGCATGCCAGAGTAACTCCAAGGAAACAATGAGAGACGAGCCTTACAAATTGAACCGATACGAAGAGTAGATACATGAAGAAAGAAGGCGTTAAAAAATGAGGAACCAAATGCATGATTGGACGTGTCTCGTCGTGTTTCTCATACGCTGAATCGCTCCTGACCACCCGCCCTCAAGTGACGTACGGTCGCACACGCAGCGGTAACTTGCATCCCTCCTCGTCTGCAATCCGCGGCCGCGGTAGCATACCCCTCCCGATCTTAATCTTAGTGTCTGCACCATCGCGTAGTTCAAACACAAAGTTCTTGACGAGTACCGTCAACACCGCCTATAATATCCGAGAAAAAAAGCCATGAGGATCATTTTCGGAGTGTCTCATACAGTGCATCCACACCCACCTTGAACTCCGTCAGCGCAAAGTGCTTCCCCAAGCACATCTTCGCTCCGTCAGCAAACGTGAGCAGGTGACGGTGACCCTGGAGCTCCCTGGCCTTGGCGGGTATCCCATTCCGACCGTGCGCGTCCTCGAGCCATCGACTGGGCCGGAATACTTTCGCGTCCTTCCCCCATATTGCGACGGAGCGGTTGATGGACTCCATCGTGATGGTGACGAGCGTGCCTTTGGAGATCATAACTCTATCAATCAGTTCACCGGACGTAGTGCGAACGGGTTCGGAGAGTGGAATGATATCGTCTTCGACGGCCTGTGGTGATATCAAATCATTGACAACACCGCAAACACGACTCATGGGTAAGTATGAATAGAGAGACGTCCGTGGACGACGTACGACACGCGTGCGTTCCGTGACGGGAGTATGGACGCGGAGGACTTCATGAACGACAGCGTCGAGATAGGGGAGATCATTTGTGAGCTGATCAAATGTCGGATCTGCACCATGCTCGAGAAGCTCGTTCCGCAGTCTTGTCTGCACGTCCGGATTGCGCGAGAGCTCGAGCAACGCCCACTATAAAATCACTCAGTAGATACATGGTGCCTAGGTGCATGGATAGCACTTACAGTCAAGCTAACTAGTGGGGAGACGTGCGTGGGGGCAGTGTCAGGATGGGTATAAGAATATTGTAGATAGCAATGATACGTACCAGAGATCGTTTCGTACCCTGCAAGGATCAAAACTTTCATCTATAAATCCATGTCGACCACGTAAACCCCAGGGACGTATACGGCGATATGCATTTACCTGCGCAGTAATCTCTTCTTTCGTCAAGTGGAAATCAGAATCAGCGTTCGCTCCCTTGACTGATTTATCAGACAGAACTCAGTACCAGTGGTGCGTGTCAAGAATAGCAAAACGAGAACGCACTGAGAAGTCCAATGATAGACTCCTCTCCCTTGTCCCCACCTATACCCATCTCCAATTCTTTCCGTGTTCGGGCCAGTAACACTTCCGAGATCTCTCCCGCCACGTTGTTGAACTTCCAAAGGAGCCTCATGCGTGGGGCGGGTATCCATGCGACGAACGGAAAGACGAGCCCCAAAAGAATGAGACAGTTGTCGAGGGATGTGGTGCGAGAGGGTGAACTGAACGCCTTGAAGACCTCTGCGACGTCGACGCGCTTCCCTTCAAGTGCGCCAAAATTATGCGAGAAACCTGCGAGACCGATGACATCGAGTCTGCTCAAGTGGTTATCGACATTGCAAAGAGAGGATGGATACAAACATACGATATTTGACTCATCCTTGGACATCAGCGAATCAACTGAAGGTACGACAGCACAATCCAGAAAAACGCACCAGTTTTGGACATCTACCACAGCGTTATCCCCTTCGCTTGCTTCGATTGAAACATCCCAAGCCCCTTTCGCCTTTAAGCGAATTCACATCCACTGTGTCAGATAACATATTTTTAGTTAGTAGAGTGATAATCTGACCTTGTACGCTGCGTCGTAAAAGATTGACGTCAATTGCCGGATGGCAGGGATAGTAAAACCAGGTGTCAACGCCCTGCGTTGTCTGGCAACATCGGTCAATGTGTCGTCCCAACATTTTGTTGAGTTATGCTCATACCTCTTGTGATCTTCTCCATGGGCCCACGTCAACCCTTTTCCAAACTGAATAAAAACCATCAGCCACGACCGTACGTGGGCAAAATCGACATTCAACCACGTACTGTCCTTGCAACTGCCATCTTGGTGAACGGTGTTTGAATATACGTCCACATTTCCTTGGAATAAAAATGTGCAATGGCCTTGGTATCACATAGGACGATCCGTTTTTTCCCCAGCGTTGACGGGGCCGCGTACACGGGGCCGTATTCCCGTGCCCATGCTTCGTATAGAGCACCCGCATCCTCTGCGTCTTCGATACGCCTACCCACACCGTAGAAGAAGCTCTCGCTCGGTGGTCCTCGCAGCTCTGTGGTACGAAATCGCTGACGGCGGGAGACGTGCAG
>JBBPJS010001202.1:0-11754 GCA_038088835.1 Singerocomus rubriflavus
CTGGCGAAAAACGAGCTACACAGGGCCCTTATTTAAAGCAGACCTACGACAAGCCGGAGACGCAGGCGTACCTGGGTGTGCAGACTTGGTGATCCCGCCTTTGTCGGTCGTTTTCTGCCGAAGGCATGAACACAAGCGCCTCGACGCGACAAGAAAGAGACGCACTTTGAGGGTGTATACCCTGTTCCCGTTGCCATCAAGGGTGTACATCAAGTGCATGGTTAGCTGAGTGTGAGAGGGTGCGTGGCGACCGGACAATGTCTTCTGATTACGGTGCATGACTAATATAGGCATATACTTCTCGTCATATCATGGTGACTCTGGCCGATCTTTCTGCTCTCCCTCACTCCAATTCTCTCTAGACCAGTCTCTGCAATGTCTCCTGCCACTGCAGTGCTCACAGCGCCCGATCCGGGGACAGTAATTAAGCCCGTCCATGTATACTCGGAAGCACAATCGGTACAGATAGAGTTGCTCCGCCAGGTGAGTTGTCCAGCCGCATGGTCATGCCACTTGGTGCTTAACGTTCGTGTCGCGTTACCGTTTTGTTGAAAGTACGCTCACTCTCTCCTTCTACCTGCTTCGGATCCGTATCACCAATGGGAACTTCGCTGGCTGCGCAAGCCTGACACCATCCCTCGCTATATGCGTGCTGTGAAGTGGAAGATGCATGATGCACAAAAGAGAATCAAGGCAACGCTAGAATGGAGGAGGGAATACAAACCCGACCTCATTCCGCCGGACGAGGTAAGCAAGGGAGATGCGCCCTTATTACTCATCAGTCAATACGATGTGACCATTCCAGGTTAAGATCGAGAGTGAGACCGGTAAGATGTAGGTTTCTGGGTTGATTAGTAGGCGCACTGGGTAGATTGACACGGGTACAGCCTCCTTACAGGTTTTGACAAAGATGGACGCCCCATCCTCTACATGCGCCCGGGTAGAGAAAATACCGAGACCAGCCCTCGTCAGCTGAGACATCTCGTGTGGTGGCTGTAGGTAGAGCTGACAGTCGACTGCATTAGTCTTAACTCGGCGCTGAACAGAGAACGCGCCAAAGACGTGATGCCACCAGGCCAGGAGACCCTCGTTATCCTGGTGGATTACAAAACCACCACTCTTCGTACCAATCCTCCTATATCTGTGGCGGGCAAGGCGAGCTTTCCCCTTGTGTTAGTACTTGACGTAACATGTCGTTTTGGCAGGTACTCACCATTCTTCAACAACATTACGTGGAAACGCTGGGCCGTGCTATCATCACCAACCTTCCACTCCTTCTCAACTTTTTCTATAAAGGGATCGCCCCATTTCTGGATCCCGTCACCCGAGATAAAGTTGAGATGATAATTGCCGTGACCTTCGAACATAGACTTATGTGATAGATGCGCTTTAATCCGGACCTGTTCGAGCTTATTCCGCGATCTCAGCTCGATGCTGAATTCGGGGGTGACTACGAGTTTGAATTCAAGTTTGAAGCATACTGGAAACAGATCATCAAGTGAAGTACACTTTTATGTCTGTTGCCTTGAATGATCTGACGTGCGCTGGTAGTCACTGCGGTATCGCGGTAGACGGAACCAGGCTACCCGGCTACTTTGATGGCCCTGTATCTGCAGGAGACGATGAACGCAGTGAATCCGTGGTGGAGAAGGACGATAGCGAGATGTGACGCAAGGAGGGTTGATTACACAAGATGTTTGTGCATATATATATGATTTTGGGGCACACGAAGAGCAACCGCCAGCAGACGCCACGCCCTAAATCACCGCCTGGGATCATCAGCCACCGTTTCCGAAGCCACGGCCAAAACATACGGGCGGTCGATAGAACATATCCTGAAGAATTGTCTGCGTCGTCGTCGTTGTCGTCCACAGTGAGATCCCCGAGCGAGTCTGTAAAAAAGAAATGGTCCGACAGTCGAAGCAGACAGTGCGTAACACTCTTTGCTCGTCGCATTTCCGATCCCCCGTTGAATCAGCCACCTGCATCATTTCGTATGCGCGCCTCAATCGGATCGCGTTCCTCTTTCCTGTAGCCCGACCAGAAGAAGGATGCCCACAAGAAGAAAACCCAGCAGCACGACAAACCTTCCCCCCCAAAGAAGTCTTCAGACTCCACTGTATGGCCCTGCAGGATCAACGGTTGCAACAAGCAGTTCGCTAGAGAGGCCGATCTCAAGAGACATCAACGCACGACCAAGCTTCACTCCGTGCCCGGATTGTGCGTGTTCTATTTATCGGAGCACGCATACACTGACCCTCTACAGTGCTTGCCCTCAGTGTGACGCCAGGTTCACTCGTGTCCGTCTCTGGTTCCCCTTGCCTCGTGCACTCTGCTGACAACATTCCAGACCGACGCCCTTCGGAGACATCAAAAGTCGAGGTGAGTGCATGTATCTCGCCTCTCTAATTTGCTTCATCAACCCATCCGCCAGACATAATGGCATCGTGATCGAGCCTACAGAGGGTGTAGACAGGAGGCAGTCCATGGGTGACGAGGATCCTCGTTCTTCTGGTTCGCGATCAAAGAGCCGCAGTAGAACACCCTCGCCAAAAGAGAATCCTCCCGCCCCCACTTCCCTTCCTCCGACCACAGTCCCTCCAGGTGGCCCACAAAGCTATTACCGTCAACACACATTTGCAGGCGGTGGGTATATGCATTCCTGGTGTGCCACCCTGATACAAGCTATCGACAGTTATGATACCTCCACCTGGAATGATGGTCGATGCTCACTACTCCCCTGCCGTCGGTCTCCCTACGTCTGCAACTCGGTTACATCAAGCAAGCTGGCAGCCTGCACCTCCTTGGGGCGGCGATGGTTCCCAACCACCTCCCCCTCATATGATCCATCCCGGCTACGCACAGCCCTATTACAATACACCCCCACAGTATTATCGGCCCGGTACCATGATGCCCCCTCCTCCTGATGTCGTAACCCAGCAACAGGTGTCAAATGGTATTAGCCCATCAAGCAATGGCGAGTCATCATCCTCGCGCAAAGGTAGCCCTGTGATGGCCGTCGACCCTTCGTTGGATCATGCCGGCATGAAAGACCCTTCTGAGATTGGTGACATTGAGACTGCTGTGATCGATCCTTCGCTAGTATTGCCATCTGCGAATAGTGCTGAGAGTGAGTCACGTTTACCTGTCACAGAAGCATATCTCACTGCAGTGTTCAATACGATAGATGGTGAATCTTCCACAGACGGTCAAGTACTAAGAGCTTCTGAGGCAGGGTCATCCCTCACATGCGGGAAACATATTTCTCCACCTAGTTCAATCGACCCACCGCACGAAGAAGGGAGCAATAGCGACAATGAAGCGTCCATCGTTCAGAATCTACTCACACCTGACTCAGACCATCCTTATTCGCCCTCTCACCCAGCACCTCTAGAGCACCATCTCGAAATGGAGCAAATGCTCACAGAAGATGGAGAACCCATGTTGAATCCAGGTCGGTTTTTTTGCTGCCTGTTTTTTCTTCTCCCTATTGACCAGAACCATACTTATGCTAGCTGAGCTATTGACGCAGGTCAGTACGAGCAGCCCGACCTCTACGGTACTCGATCTAATGCTCCAGATTCTGAGACAGGAGTCACTCGCCTCCCCGCCCCCTTCATAAGCATGTACTCTACCTATGGATAGTATTATATTGACATATCACTCTCATAATTTCCTTGTGCTACTTTTTTTTGGTTGGACGCGTTCCGCACTATAATACTTGCACCCAGTGCGCGTGGACGCGGCACTTGTGTTGGATGCAGCAGAAAGTTCTTAGACGCTCTTTATACATAATCGGCCCTGATGAATTAACTTATATAGTATCACGATCTGCATTCGCCGAAGTTGTAATGAGAGGATTGTACAGTGTTACATGCTGTGGAGAGCAGACGTGCAGGTAATGATACACGAGTATCTCGCTGTTGAGAGCGAGGGTGGGAGACGGTACATGGTATAAACACAACTCTTGCCAAAATCGTCGCCGTCGTCAGAGATTACAGAACCTGAACCTTGGGCCACTTGAACTGGGGACCGACCTATTGGCAACAACGGCAGAAAAGGAAAAGGAAAAGTCAGCAACACGCTCGCGTCGGATACGGAGCGGCAACGCACCAGCTGCACACACATGGCCCCCATCTTGTGTCCCACCTCAACAGACTCATCGAGGCTCTTGCCAGCAACGTACGCGCCCAGGAACCCGCCTGCGAACGCGTCACCCGCCCCGTTCGTATCCACGATCAGTTCGGCCGGGATCGGCGCCACCGGGAACACCTTGGGTGTGTTCGAGTTCGCCCCGTCGACGACGATGGTCTCTTGGGCGCCCTGGGTGATCACGACGATGCGCGGACGGGTATTAGACTTTGGGTACGTCGCGATGCTCTTGGCGATCTCCGTCATGTCGGTTATGTCGGGACCAAGGAAGGATTTGGCGTACTGCTGAGCCTCGGATTCGTTCCCGATGATGATGTCGGTGTAGGGGAGGACCTCTTTGAATGATGTGCCGAAGAATTGAAGTATGAACGGTGCGGAGAGGTTGAGAACAAAGGTCTGTGGGTACGTTGAGAGCAGGGCAAAGGTGTGAGAGAGATGTCATGACAAAAAAAGTCCAGCGAGATAAAAGATCTCCCATACCTTGTTGTACACCGTTGCGTGTTTGCTCAGTTTGAGCACCGACTCGAGGCCATGCGTGAGGAAGAACCCCTCGACGTAAAACACCTTGGCACCCTCCACAAGCGGCGCGACAGCCGCCGACGCAAGATGCGACACCTCGAATTTCTCAGCGGCACGCAGCGTCGTCACCAACGACCTAGAATGGACCGAATCCCCCCCGTCAGCGATCACCCCTTCCACCAAGAAAAAAATAAAGGAAGGGTGCAATGTGAGAACTTCATACCGATCATGACCCGTGATGACCACGGCGCAAGCACCCGTCTTTTCGCCCTTCTTGACGAGGTAGACCTCATCCAACCCCTCCCGCTTATTCGCTTCCCGCAACTGGTTGGCGAGATCGTCGTCACCGACACAGCCCGTGTACACCACCGAATGGGCAGGGAGGAGGTACTAAAGCGTGGACATGGTCAGATCCATCAAGACGCACGATCGTGAGTATATGGCTCACAGCAGCCCCACGCGCAGCGTTCTGGGACGCTCCTCCAGCGACGTACGTGACCGAATAGTTTTTCACGATTTCGTCGTAGCTACGGCGGGCCAGTCGTCAATAATCACGTTGACGGCGATCATACAAGACGATGAGAGAGGGGATCGATAGATGCGACGCACATGGGTTGATGTTTATCGTCGGCAAGGATAGCATTGTTTGCCAGGAGATCATACTTCTTCAACAGCTCCTCGCCGTCTCGGACTTGCATATCAAGAAGTGGGTTACCCAAACAGAAAACCTGGTAGGACATGACTGTCGAGGGAGATGATAGAGCACAGGGACGTCGGCAGAGAGTTGTGTGAGGTCAAGGTCGCGAAAAGAAGTGAGTTCACACTGTGGTGACACAAATTACTACTGTGGCAGTGTTTCCAAGAAGCCAGTCATATTTTCCCGACGCGAAGATAAGAACTACAGAGAGGAAGAGTGAGGTAACAATGGCTAAAAACAGTGGTATCGTTAGGTATAAACCCCGTTAGCTTGAGAAAACGTGCGGATAACGATGTTAGGTATAGTGATATACCGAGCAAACTGGTGCGTAATGGCAGTGTCGCCACTTGCTCGAGCTTTTATGGCGCACAAATCATGGAATGCAACAGAAAAAGCAAATGTGAGAGACCTGGTAGAGGCGAAAGAAGCCTTCAGGGTCCGGATGTCATCGTCAGAGAAGAAATTAAAGCTTCTAAGAGAGGGAGACTTTGCAAAGGTGGATGCAACCCTGTCATAAAGTTCACCCTTAGATGATGAATTCTCACCGAGTGCACCTTTGCCGGATGCAACTGCCCTCTGGTACACTCTCCATGCTTCATTAACATGGTCTTCAATGTCTTCTAGATTCTCCATGAGACCATAGACCCCATTCAGCTTGGCTTGGGTGGCCCTAGCCTTTGCTGCATACCAGGGATTGCTGAGGTTTTGATCCTCTTCCGTAATGCGAGTTTTGAGCCTCCTATACTCATGAAGGGCATCTCTTCTTAAAATCTCCCCCTCTTCCACCAAAACATCAAGAATAAAAGCTGAGCCTTCACGTTTTGGAATGGCTTCTTGGGGAGCTCTCTTGAAAGCCTGTCCTTGCTCCAGTTTCCAAACATACCAAGGCTTTTTGGGTCCCCATTGCTGCCTATCTTGATTAAAGACTGGGAGCTTGACTCTTAGCCCAGTCTTGCTTGCATCCAAGCAAGTGGTGAACCTATGCTAAGTGTTAGTGATATATCCAGGAAAAAGAAATCAACTAACATATAAGCCAAATGGATAGCTTTTTGACTCCCATACCCTAGATAATAGACTGCAGCATCATGGAACTTTGAATAAAGCCCCACTCTTGTCTCTGCAAGTCCCAATAGGAGGACATTCTGAAAGGCCTGCTGTGCTTGTTTGGGCTCAAGCTTGGAAGCTCTTCTATCAAAGTCTCTAACATGTTCTACTTCTCTCTCAAAGAAGGTAGAGTGGTCAGCAGGAGCCGTACAGAGACAAGAGCCTCTAAACTGCTCTACCAGAGGTTTGCACCAGTTGAGCATTACGACATCTACAAGAACAAAGAAAGATGCAGAAAATTTGCCTGGTTGTATGTGTATTCACTTACCTCCATCATAATCTAATGAGAAATGGTTTGGTTTGATTTGTACAAATATGATGAATAAACACATTACCTCCTCCTCCAAGGAAGCTGGCTAACGACTGTTTTCCTTTGACAGGAAATACAATCACATCAAGGTAATTGCTCAGTTTGGGATGAGCAACTGCCTTAACCTGTTTTCATGATAAATTATGAATATCAAAGAAGCATAAAAGATTTACCTTTTGGACATCCGAGGGAAGTCTTGTTGGATTTCTTGATACCTTATATGCTTGAATTAGTGACGAGTAATAATAACAAGTAATAAACACTTACAAGGACATCCCCAAGAATAATATCATATTGCTCACCAGTAAAATGGTTGATAAATGGCTCAGAACATCGGAAATGGATTTCATTCTCTTTCAAGACATCATACGGATCTAAAAATACAATCAGAATAGAAGTTACAATGTAAGAGGTAGTTACCAGGTACTATGTATGCTTCACAAGATTCTATGACTGGAATGTGAAACTTCTCAACATAGTCATCTAGGACTAGAGCAATAACAGACTCCAGTTTCTGAAACAACAGATCTAACTTTAAGGGGTGAAAGCCAGCCTGTAGAAGCTCCAGTACAGTTTCATGAAGAGTGAGGGGCTGGCCAGAAAACTTTCTGTGGCTAACATCAATCAAGGGCTGAAGGAGATCTGGATCACCATCCTCCTCTTGACTGGGCTGGTCACTAAAAACCTGCCCAAGACCCAGAGCACGAGCTTGTCCTATAAGTTGCCTTTTCAGCCTACTCACCACAACACTACCAGCCCTTTCTACTGCTTTCCAGACCATAATCATAGAGTGGGGTTGGGTCCAGTCAATGAATGACCGGATTTCCTCTCTTAGGCCAAGTGCCATCAAGTCTTTTAGGACTTGATGGCTAATTCCATTATAGGCAAGATTAACCAATGTTTGTGACGATAACCGACTAGGTCTGGTTACTCTAGATGGTGCCAGGAGGTCAAGAGTTCGCTGAGCTTGATCAAGCTCAGAGGGCATCCCTAGCTTGATCTTAGTTTGGGATGGCCTAATCCAAATCTTGGCGGGCCCATCCGGAACCTGCTCAAGAGGATCTGGGTGTAGCACCCACATCCCCTTTGAACCACCTATACGGGCTTGAACAGCAGTGGGTCTAGTGCTATACTGCATGACTCTCATGATCTGGGTGAGAGCAGCCCCGTTGATAAGGCCGCATCCATCAGTAAGCACCTTCTCGGCAGGTGCTTTACCTTCCCAGTCTTGGGGGCTGACATCTAACAAATAAAGTTGAATCGATTATGTATCTGACTAGACGACACGACTTACAGATGTCTGGAATGTGAAATGTGTGATGGTGTTCAAACACAATAGTAGGGATAGACGTAGAAAGGCCGAGTGCCCATCGAGTCGACCATTTACTTATTGGCTAGCAATTGGGACATTAATATTGACTTCACCCCGAACGCTGTTCCTACCTGCTGGCTGTTCAAATGGAGGGGATTATGCCAGTCAATAAAGTCTTTCAAGGATTTTCGAAATTGATCTCCATCCTGAATGCTCGCGGACCTTTCAAAGTCCTGATTGATCTCGATTAAATACATGCTACCCTCCTTCGCGTGAAAGGGAAGGAAAACCCTCCCACAAAGAATGAACTTGCTGGAGCTCAGCAGCGGGCGGATCTCTTCACCATGCTTGTGCAGGATATCGTCGGCAACTCGGACCTGGAGTATGCGTCGTGAGCCGAGGTACCGAGAAAAGCGGTGAGAGCGGCGAATTTCGGGTTTCTCGAGCTGTATCAAGAATCGACCTTGTGTCCGTACTAGGCGGCCGACTTGTTGGATCCGACCACCATACCAGTTGTCCTTGCCCTTCCATAAACCCATTCCGCCCAGTCCGCGGCCCTTGTTCTCGAGGATTGCGTCCTGCTCGCGGTCGTACTCGAACCTAGGGGCATCACGCGTCTTATGAGTATGCGCATTTGGGCCGAATTAGGGTAAATATGTACCAGAGTTCTCCCGCGGGCGCTCGAAGCACTTCACGCCCTTGGATCACAGCTGCGACCTGATGCGCAGCCTGGGCATTGGTTCCGCGGAGCTGCTGGACCTTCTCCAAGGTTACCGAGGACCATGTCCAGTATCCCTTAGTAACGCCACGTGCGATCTCATATATCGTTCCCCAGGAGAGGTTATTCGCGTCAAGAAGGGACTGAGCCAACGTGTCGTGGGCGATGAAGAATGGGTTGAGATCGCTGCCGAACTCAGACCCATTAACTTGCTGGGTCTTTCGCCGTGTGCCCGTTGTAGCATGTGGACGCATTGCTGGCTGAGGTAGGATGCTCGACGAAGAGGGCGGCGAATTTGGACCGGTGACGTCGACCATGTGGGTAGGTCTCTTGGAGGGGACAGCGACAACCGACGTGGGACATTTAGCGCTCGTGGATGGCCGTCTTATGACAGTGGTGGTAGTAATGAACTTGGTGACTATAAATCGCGGATGAGTATATGGAAACGGGTCCTGCCGGACGCAGGAGGACCTACGTTCTTCAACTGATCGAGCGAAACGGTGTCCGAGTATGAGTGACGCGAGTAGACAGCGAGGCTACCATGAAAACGAGACATACCTTGCATGTCCTCTGAGCCAGAATCAATGTCCATCGATGATGGCGAACGATTTGACGTCGTCGCGCTTTGGATTGTCAAGGTCCGCGTATGCTCCGATACGGTGACATGAGACGTTGACAACTCGGCATCTGTCGTTGTTGCTTCCGAACCTAGAGAACAGAGAACATGAGCGATTAACTTGGATCACTGCTCATAACAGCATTTGATGCGCACCCATGGACTTCAAGTGTTCCGCAAAGACAGCTAGTCCTTCGGAATATTCGTCTTCGTCCTCCTGTTGAAGAAAAAAAGGACACAAAATGAGTATATGGCCTCCTTGTAGGTTTCAAGCTTGCACACGAAAACAATGGGCATAATCGTCTGGTTGATTTGAAGTTTTGAAATAACGCGCGTCGATGACGGTGGTAATTCAAGCAAAAAGTTGTCGAAAAAATGCTCAGAACGAGGCCAAATAGTGAGCAGCGACCTCGCGTGCGTTGTGTATTCAAGGGCTCGCCGTGGCGACGGATGATATCGATATCGATGAGTTCGAGCCTTGGTGCTTTCTGGTACAGTACAACTCGAGATTACAGCGAAACACCAACTGGTAAGATCTCAGCGCATTTATGATATGGTGCTTGCTATCACACGTAAATGTGAAGATCACAAATGGGGACAAACCAAAGACAGAAAGACGGAGAACGTGTCTCATTACAGAAGGCTTACAACGGTCATACAATAAGCGATTACTTGCGCGCAAAGGTGATCTGCGAAACGTGTCAGTACAAGATGACGACGAAACAAAGTACATGCCTTGATCTTGTTTTCTCCATCGAGCTTGTAGTTGTGCAAAGCGTCCTTGGCAACCCCTGCACTCGTCTCGTCCATGTACTCCACGAAAGCAATATCTCGTTTTGTGGGAATAAGCCGGACTTCGTACAGGTTTGGATATCTAGACAGTAGTTGATAGACGTGACAAGGAAGCGAGGGTAAGCAACCAACTGAGAGAAGAGTGCCATGAGCTGGTCCTTGGTGACACTTTCTGGTAGATTTTGCAGGAATAGGATTTTGTTTGGCGGGAGGTATTCATCTGGCATTTGTACAGCCGGTCGTTTGGGCGCTGGAGCAGCAGCAGCGCCATCGACTGGTGACAGTGTCAGTTAAACAGTAAAATATGAATAGTGCAAGACTACCTTCTGCGGCCATTCTTTTCGAACGGAATTTTTGCTTGAGAGGATTGGAATAGCGAGTCTTTCCTTGATGTCACCGAGACATGAGATGTGAATAGGCAAGTAGTAAGCATGACGTACGTTTGTGCTCGACTCTCCGAGCTTTGTGTGTCTCAAAGTTTTCAGCATCCAGGCGTTTCACGACGGCGTCTGACCTAGTCCTGGCAAATGATATTTGCTAAGGGGAAATCTTAATAAGGGTGGAATCAATCGTCGATAGGGATGTCATACCATGGGTTTTGAATACAGGGGGAATCCTCGGACCTCCTTCATTGCTTTAGCAGCGACTTCAGGTGATTCGAACGATACGAAAGCTTGACCGCGCATTCGTAGATTATTGTGGGCGACGACATCTAGGACTTCACCATACGATTTGAAAAGTCCCCGTAGGGACGCTTTAAGTACTGTTCCCAGATGGATGTCAGCGGACTAGCGTAGGCGTGCCATCGGAGGAGCTAACCTTCGACCTTTATCTTTTCATTCAGATTTTGGATATAAAGGGTCTCTGAAGCGACCTCATCCGATGTGGGGGGTTGAGCAGCGGTATTAGGTGCCGTTTGCACGACCTGAGCAGGAATTTGGTTCAGCGAGGAAGCCTGAACATCGGCCATAGCGGCAGGGAGATGAGGGTGTCGACGAGCACGCTTGTTTACTCTTGATGTGACACATTTCCACTGTGGTTCTTGTCTCTCATCTTTGAGCTCGAAAAACACGACCGAAAACATGAACCAATGTACATCGCGATATACTAGTGACTGCACTTTGCTAGCTTTCTAGAACTACAAGAATTCTTGTATTTCTTCCATTCTCTGCTGTGCATTGCGAAGGTGGTCCATTTCGGGATTTGCCGTGCTTGATATGCGGCGCTGACTGCTCTCACCAGCGCTTGACTTTTTGGCTGGACCACCTGTGTAAACTCACCGCTCACATATGGGGCGCTGGACGCAGTACGACGAGGTATCTCGTTTCCTCAAATGTTTGCCCCGCATCAACTAGCATGCCATGTTTAGGACGATTACAGACTTCCTGAAGGAGTGAAACGCATTGGCTATGATGCCGACACTGGGTGCTACTACTTTCGCGATCGAGAAGGGCTTTTATACAGGGGTCCTGAAGGTTCCGAGTTTGGAGAATTGACTCAAGGTACAAGTCTGCCACTCGTATAGCAGACGACA
>JBBPJS010001203.1:0-11749 GCA_038088835.1 Singerocomus rubriflavus
AGGGAATCAATATTGTTCCAGGCTGCATGGGCAAGTCTCTTGAGCTGCAACTCCACTTTATCTGACAAATATTGAGCCATTTGCTATGGATGGGTGCAGGTGAGTGTTCGACAGTGGAGATGAAGGTTGTCGAAATCAAGAGAGTGGCACCGCGGACATTGAAACTCATAGGGGTATGCTGACTTGCGCACGGGCGTTGCACACAGCAGGGATTCGAACTGATCCAGGACGAGTGACCATCCGCGACGATGACACCGGCGGGGATGAGGACGTTTTGGATGTCGAACATCATCAAACTCTAAACGTGTTTACTCTCACTTGCCACTTGGGTTTATCTAACGACAGGAACTACCGTAAACACTGAACCACCCCATCTAGGAAAGAACGAATCGCTCGTCACGCATGTCTCCTCTTTCGTTTCTAATAGCAGGAGACCACGATACTTGTGTTTTCTTCCAGCAAGGTCCTGTCTGAGATCCTCGGCAACCCCGATGCACATGGCTTCTCTGAGAATGCCATGCACGTCGTGGGTGGTGGGATATGGTGAGATTGTCTACACCTGACGTCGGCGGTGCACGAGATCATCGCGAGTCGTTTGTCGAGCGCGTTACAGTAAACGTTACGGTCGGATTAGATAAAACCGACTACATGCTACATGTGGCTGTGTAAGTCTTTTTGTCCCTTGTGGCAGCGTCCCACTCCCCGGCTGCTCTACCTGGTGCCCTTTCGCATAGCTTATACGGGACCCGCACCACCACCACCAACCACGGTCTTCAAGCGCTGCTACCATGGTTGCAAGCTCGTCGTCGATGTTGAACTGGCACTATTCAGCTGCCATTCACTAGCTACAATTATGTAGGATTACATTGTAGCGTGGCCTCTATTGACCGCTTTTAGGGCGATTAGATAAGGTCCTACTATACAGTAGATTATATAACCTTATCTCACACCTCCTGTATATGAGCATTCTAGCTCTATATTGATACATAGGGACAAATAGACACTTGTACTACCACCATCCAGTAACTGAGAGGTTCCTTCTTTGCTGGCACTCTAGTGGCTGCCCACCTTGGTTCAACAAGTCATGAGCCCTGAAAGGCCAAGTTTCAGAGTGCCTCTATGTGGCTGCACCAAGACTGGATCCTCTTGGCTCTACTAGATGTGATCTGGGTGATTGTGCAGCTTCCAGCTACTGCTTCAAGCACACCTAAACCATTCATGCCTTAACTGGCTGCAAAGAATGGCCTAATCAATATTATTTGATCAAGCTTCCTCCCTCAACTGAGGTGATAGCTCAATTGTTCATGCAATGATTGGTGCCTAGCCCATCACCAAGATCACACAAACATGGACAATGGTTGTGTCTATCACACCATTTGATGAAACTGCACCTTGCCCAGCTGCAACACCATCAGTCCACACTCTCACACATGCACCTGCTGTTACAAGTTGCCTTGGGCAAGACAGCTCATAGCACTTGAGTGACTAAGGCAAGAGCAACAGAGGTTTAGCAAGGGAAGAATGTAGCACATAGTGTAGTTCTCTTAGAGAGGTTCACCTTAGTGATCATGCAATGGTGTCATAGGCTGAAGGGGATGTAGAATTGAAAGGAGGAAGCAATATACATATTGCTTATAGACATGGGTATAGTGTACACTGGTACAAGGGAGATGAAAGCTACTGTATTGCTGTACTATGCATCATATTTATAACTACAAGATGGATGCATGGACCATGCTTTAGAGCTAGTGTGGAATAGTCCCAGTAACATGGTGACCTATGGCATAAATAGAGCAGTGGAACAAAAGAGGGATGCTGACAAATGGTGGGTCAAGCTGTGCATGGAAATAAAGGGAAGAAAGGAAAGCACAGATGATGATATAAGTGAGAAAGGAAGAGTTAGCATCCATAGTTCAATAGGAAAGCAATGTGAATAGAGAGATGTTGTGTATTGGGTTAGGCATTGCATAGTAAGTAGTACATGTTGAAGAAAGAAATATAACAGTACCCCCTTTGTAGGATATGAGTGACTGCATAAAGTCTTTCTATGCCCAACTGTAACTTGCAGATTCATAGACCAGGGATCTGGTTATGTTTCCATATGCTACATCATTGTAAATGTTATTTCTGTAGTCTCTGATGTTGTTTCTGATGGCAGGGGAGTCAGTGAAGTATAAGGGTGATGCATGTTGTCATGGGGTAGGGTTGGGTACAGTTAAACATGAATGAGAATGTCCCTGATATTCAATGATTTACCAAATGGGGGAGTGCCATAGGGAAGGTAGGTTGAATGAATTGTAAGAGGACATGGATGAGGAGGGCAGTGGTGACCAAGTAGTGGTTTGATCTACCAGGAGGATGGTGTTGAGCAACCAGAGAAACACTATACACAACCCTGCCTATCTTCTATCACCATAACCTGTTGAGCAATCTGGCATTAACAACTAAATCCTTGAGAACATCCAGAGGAGAGAATGCTGAACAGCAAGAAGGGAATTGGGAATGAGGAGAGGATGTTCTTCATACTTCTTGGCAAACTATTGCATTGCCAGTACTGCAATGGACTATTGCACTGTGCACACTTCCTTTTAATACTGCATCCTATGAATGCAGCATAATCATAGTCGACCCTTGAGGTGAGGAGTCCAGGTCTTGGGTGATTGCATGGCTATCTCCAGGTTGCCAACCTTGAAAGCTTGATCAGAGGTGCCACCCCATCCTGGGGTCTTCACACAGTTACCCAACAGGATCATCCCCAAGCCCACAGGCAAGGAGGAACAACTATAAATACTATCTGTTAATATGATAAGGGAAGCTAGCAGCATACACCTATGCAACCTGCAGGTATAACATCCATAGGTTCTTGTGATAAGATCTTGCATCACATGGGTTTACTACATCAGTTAGTGCCATCACAAAGACTGGCAATATTTCACAAAGAATGTTGCTTCAAGTTGTCTTGACCATGACATCATCTTGATCAAGTCTCAAGCTTGCATGACCACACAGAGATAAATAGGAAAGAGGAGGAGTAGTGGACCACATCCAGGCAATGCCTCACTCTCAGGCAGTCTAAAGACCAAATGGGTGAATAGCTACCTTTTTACTTGCTATTCCTTAAACATCACCAGGCCACCAGTGAAGGCAGAGTGGGAGAGGTGAACAAGTGGATTTGGCTGGGGGACAACAGCTCTTGCACAACCCCTTATATACATTACAGAAGAGTGCACAGACCAAGCTGTGACTTACTATCTATGGTATACAGTATTAATGCTATTGGCTATACTATATAAGGGTTTAGTCCATGAGGGAAAGGTTAGGCAACTCATCTATCAGAATGGAAGAAGCAGAGATGAATTTGCAGGGAGTAATGTAAATGGAAGATCAATCACAAGATGTGAAAGATCTGGAATGGGGATCATGGCAGAGATCATCAAGATCCTGCAGGGTCATGATCAAGATGGAAATCTTGATAAGAGATTGTACTGATTGGATGGTAAGGGCAGAGATGAGGAAGGCATGGTAGCCTCAAGGATGTGGGAGAGAATCTAGATGATTGGTGTGAAATCATAAGAGTTGTAAAGAGGTGAAGAGAGTGAAGCTGTGATGCATGTGATGGGTGAAGGTGTGAAGTGTGAAGGAATGGAGTAGTCATGTGATCAGGGAAAGGAGAAGTCATGTAACTCACAGATCACATGATCATGCCCAACACTAACACAGAGTACATTGGGAGAGTCATGCATGCACTTGCTAACACAAAGTACAAGTGATGCATATGATGTCATAACAGATGGTTGCCTAACAGAGTGTGCAATGCTTTTGAGAGTGGCCAGATCACCATAGCATACAAAGTGATGATATAAAACTGAACTAAAACAAGAATGAACTGGTGATCTTTTTTTTGAGTGGTCTAACATGACAATTCAATGGTTTGATGATAGAGATGAGTAGAGAGGGTAATCCTTAGGTCTCACTTCCTATGAGAGGATGATTAACCAAATGGATTAGGCTGAGGAACAACAGCCAAAGACAGTCCCTTTATATATGTATAGGAAATGTGCACAAACCAAGTGATGTCATAGATAAGGTGTGAAAAGGAAGCACACTATGTGGACATCAAATGGAAGAGAAGCAAATGAAGATGAAAGGAAGAGATGAAAATGAAAAGAAGGTTTCAGAAGAAACAGAAATTAAAAATAGAACCTTTTGGAAAGGTCTGAATCCAATATGAGGTTTCCTGCAGGCATAACATTATAGATGACATTATAGGTCTAGACCAATCATGTGATTGATCAGGTGACAAGTCATGTGACCTGGTCATGTGATGATGTTAGATAAGTTAAGATAAAGGAAAGTGAAAGAAAAGTGTAAGTTTAAACTAAAGTTCATAACAAATGAACACTGGTATATGGAACAATTTACTTGTATATGGCCAAGGTAATGGCATTGGAAGCACACCTCATTATATCTAGGGTGTGATGGGGATAAAACAATGTGTTTCTGAGCACCTGTCCAGTAGGTTTTTAAGCATTCAATAATTATCATTTTGTTGAAGGTGAGTGGGGCAAAGGACACTATTGGAAAGGTGTCATTGGTGGGAATTTCTGCTCCAGTGGTGGCTAGGTTCCTGAGGTATTCATCTAGGCCATCCAGAAACTCCCTAAACTCCATCTGGTATGCCATTTCAAGCAGGAAGTTTTTTAAGAAGATGGCAACTGACCTTATAATGGAAATGAGGAACACACATATGGCATTGGAGTTATTGTGGGTGTGCATGGTGCCAGCACATAGTTGTTAAAGGGAGAGGAATGCCATGTAGAGAAATTGGAGTGGAGATCCCATATCAAAATGGGCTTTTATGGATATGAATAGATGGGCATCTTGGATAAAGGCTCAGACTCATAGGGCATAGTTGACATTATGATGACCATCTTGCATCCTGTGGGCATACATGGGTAAGTATATAGAGAGAATTCTGCATTGTGAAGCATTGTTAAAAGCATGATTAAAAAAGGTGTTTGTCTCCTCCTTATAAGAGAAAATGTAGGTCAAAGATGAAGGATCTGTTGAATTAGAAAAATGTAGTGATAATGTATCAGGTTGGGGTAACTCCTGGTGTGATTGAATGATTGGGGTTGTAACATTGAAGTTGGAGATGGGGTTTCCAGTGTTTAGTATAGAGTTGAGGGACATGAATGTGAGTTTATAGGCTAGGGAGTAGAATGTGATGGTGATAGAATGTGGGAGTGGTTAGAGACAATGGTGCTTTTTATAATTGTAGAGTAATGAAGTGGTGTTTGATAGTTCTTTTTCTAATACCCATAAGTCATCTATGGGAGAATATCCCTTCCATCAGATCAGGAATGAGTGGGAGGATGGAGCTCTGCAATGTCATATGATTTTCTCAATTTCAAATTCCTCCTCTTCATTTATTAATTCAGGGGGAGGTGGAGTGTGTGAGTGTTGAACCACCTAGAGAAACACTATACTTCTTGCAGAACAATTGCAGCTACTTGCAGATTCACAGACACTGTGCAGGGTCTTGCCACAGAAACCACACAGACACAAAGATAGTAGATGGAATATGGTGAAGAGTGAGGAGTAATATTTTTTAGGCCTTAACCTCTAGAAGGCAAATAACCAAGTGGATTAGACTAAGGGGAATTAGTTGAATACACCTCATATTTATACTACAGAGGAATGTGCATGGACCAGATGACATCATAGATAAGAAGATAACAAAAATAGAAAGAAGTAATGGAAATGAAAAGAAGACTTCTTTAATAAACAGAAATGAATAAAACTATGCCCATAAGGTAGCCTGCAGGCATGACATCATCAGTCTAGGCCTGATCATGTGATCAGTCATGTGATGAAGATAAGATAAAAGATCAAGAGATCACAAGATAAGATAAGATGAAAAGAAAGAAAAGTGCAAAGAAAATGTACAATGTCATAACACTTTCCCCCCCTCAAGACTTGTATTCCAGACAAGTCAGAGAGTCAGTGATCACAGTAAAATTTTCATAGGTATTAAAGAAAGAATTAAAGTCCATGTTTTGAAAACAAATATAATGGAGAGCTGAAGAATTCACCCTGTGAAATTCAGCAATTGCCTCAGGTGCATTTTGCAGATGACTAGCAGGTTCCCAAATATTGTCTAAGTCATTCCAACCCCTTCAATGTACCAGATATTGAAGTGATCCATCATGCATACAAGAAGCATGAATATGATCAACTTCATATTCCTTATCACCTTCCTATGTAACAACAACTGCATCAGGTCTCAAAACAGGCTGACCAGGCAAAGTGTCATGATAGGGTTTGACATGAGAAATGTTGATAACTGGATGAATCTGAAGTTGTTTTGGCAAGTTCAAATGCAAAGCATTTGGTAAGATTTCAAGGATCTTATATGGGCCCAATCATTTTTGTATGAGTTTTTGAGCAGAATAGGGAAGGTGAAGATTATCAGTAGAGAGCCAAATCTATTGGCCAATAGTAGGAGTAAATGTTATGGGAGAATGTGGTGCCTTTAGCATCTTATTCTGTATCTCTTCAAGAGCTGTTTTCACTTCTGAATGTGCTTTTGCACATTTCAAGCCAAATCCACTGCTAGCAGATTCAAATCTGAGTTGGGGAACATAGTTGTGAGTGATGAAGAAAGAAGTAGCCTTTGTTGAAGTAGAGAGAGAATTGTTGTGATGAAATTGAGTGAGCTTGATTCAGTCAAGCCATTGCTTTTGTTTTTTAGCAACAAAGGTTCGTAGATAAGTGAGCAACTTCTGATTCACCCTTTTGGTTTGACCATCTGTTTGGGGATGGTAAGCAGTGGAGATTTTCTGAGAGATGTTCAACATCTTGTAGAGCTCTAAAATGAAAGCAGATATAAACTGTGGTCCTTGATTGGAAACAATAGAGGATGGGAGTCCATGTAGATGCCATATGTTATCCCTAAATAGTTTAGCTAGTTTAAAAGAAGAAATAGATTTAGAACACAGAATGAAAATGACTTCTTTAGAGAAATGGTTGACAATGACACAGACAGAGTCATTGCTGTTTACCTTTGGAAAACCTGACACAAAATCAATAGATATATCCTTCCAAGGAGAAAACACTGTTGGAAGGGGCATAGGTTTAATCTCTGACAGGTGTTGCTTTCCTTTGAAGATAGCACAAGCTTGGCAGGAACAAATATACTGCTTGATATCACCAGTGATACCAGGTCAAGCAAAGTAACAAGTGATAAGGTGTCTGATATGACCTTTACCAGAATGTCCACCAATAAAGGAATTATGGCACAAGATTATACACTGCACCTGTAAGTCTTCTGGAACATATATTTTGTTTTCTTTTGATCTGAAAACTTCTCCATCATATTCAAATGATGAGGGAATATCATCAGAGCAAGATTTTGTACTGTTTTTTTATTTTTTCTATGAAAGTAGAAAAGAGAGAAATATTGTGAGCAAAACTGGTAGGTGGAAGCACTGTGACATTGGTATTAATTTTTTCAGCTGCTTCACCATAATTTGGTCACCTAGAAAGCACATCAGCTCAACCATTTTGTAAGCCAGGTTTATAGGAGATCTGAAAGTTGAAGTCTAAAAGAAAAGCATGCCATCTTGCCTGTCTTGCAGACAAGTTCTGGGGCTTTTTTCAAAACTCTAGGTTTTTATGATCTGTTCAGATCTTGAACAATAGTAAACCTATTAAATAGTGTTGCCATTTCTTTAGAGCTTGGATAATAACCAAAAGTTCCTTGTCATAAATCAGATAATTTTATTCTTCTTTTGAGAATGAATGAGAATAGAATGTGCATGGATGCCACAAGTTATCATCACATTGCTGAGATAAGACTGCACCAGTTGCAAGATTGGAAGCATTCACTTTGATTTTTATTGGTTTTGAAGTGTTTGGAAAGACAAGGAGTGGAGTGGAGGTAAACTGGTGTTTAAGCTTATCAAAAGCTTGCTGTTGGATTTCTGCCTGGCAGAACTCAGTATCCTTCTTTGTGAGACTTATAAGTGGTTTAAAGATCTTAGCAAAGTCCTGAATAAAACAACAGTAGTAGTTGCACAATCCCAGGAAAAATTGCATGTCTTTTAGCTTTTTAGGAATAGGCCATTCAAGAATGGCATCAACCTTTCCTTTTTGCATCTTGACTCTGTCTTTAGAAACCACCATTTCTAGAAAGTCTACCTTTTCTTGTGAGAAATGACACTTGGATAGCTTGGCATACAAGTTGTTATCTTGCAATCTCTGGAGAACTTCCTGAACAATATTTTCATGTTGCTCTCTAGTCATCTTCTTGGTGAAGATGTTGACATTGTCTAAATAAACAAGAACTATTGCCCACATATCATCATAGATATTGTTCATCATCTGTTGGAATATAGCTAGGGAATTAGTCATTCCAAAATACATAACAAGAGGTTCATAGGTGCCCTCAGGGGTAACAAATGCTCCTTTCCATTTGTCACCTTCTTTGATCCTAATGTTGTTGTATCCCCAGCAGAGATCCAAAGTGGTGAACATATCAGCACCTTTAAGCTGATCAATAAAAGTGGAGATAAGAGGAAGGGGGTAGGCATTCTTTATAGTGCCTTCATTGAGATAATAGTAATCCATTACCATTTGCTTCTTCCCATCCTTTTTGGGAATGAAGAAGACAGGGGCTGTCTGTGGAGATTTAAAAGGATGAATGTATCCTTTCTTTAACTCTTTAGACAGAAAAGTTCAAACTTCCTTCTGTTCTTGTTATGATAATGGGATAACCCTTCCTTTTTGTTGTGGAACCAAAAAGTTATGCTACACTGCCAACATAACCAACCAACCCAGCAGATGACCAGGAACAAATAATGAATCCTATGAGAGATGGTGTCTGGATAGAAGAGAGTGCTAGGACAGCAGAAAGGGGGAATGGAATAAAGAAGAGAACTGAATTGAGATGTTTTCAGGTATGAACTCCAGAACTACTCTTGCAAGTCCTTGATAACCATAGTACTTTTGCAACTAGGTTCTGTCTTCCTCCTAATACTAATACCCTATGGTACTAGCATAATCATGTTTAAGTCTTGGGGTGAGGTGTTACAATTTTCCCTCTTGTAACCTTTGCCATTGTACACTTGACTATGCCTTAGACTTGTAGTGCACTTATCACGTGCATACCTCATCCTCTGGTGACCACCCATGTCTCTAGATCTTTGTCTAGGCCTTGTATCACACTTCCAACATGCATATCCTTTGACTCGCACTGTACCTCCAGATGCGTCCCTTGTAAACCTCACTGCACACACTAAGTGCAGGCCTCTAGACTTGTACTACACTTACTTGTGTATACTTCGTCTTTACAGCTAACCTGGTGACCCCATGACCTCCCAGTCACCTGACTTTCCCACATGATCCATATCATGTGCTTCTGAGACTCATGCCACTTGTCACATGCAACTCATATGCCTCACATCTCACATCTCACATCTTGCATCCCAAGTCTTGCCTCTAGCTTACTCCCAAGTTATACCGATGTGAGAGACCAAGCAAGCTATGGAATAGAGACAGTGAGTCTCCAGTCTATGATATTGGACTCAAGGAATACAATGTACCTATGGAATAGAGACAGTGAGTCTTGGGTACATCAGTATCTGCGATAACAACAGTAAATGTAGGTGCAGCTTACCTTCAGTCTATGATATTGGACTGGAGGAGAGCTGCAATGCAGTGTGTGAGAAGTGAATGAGCATCGTCCATAAATGGTAAGCTAATGAGTGTAGGTAAGGATAATGTAGTGCGGGCTGTTCTCCAACATGCCCCCTTAGACTGTGCATAGTTTGTAGTCCATAACTAATTTCTGGTGTTTGATCCAGGCAAGGGGTTTGATAAGTCTATCGGTGAGCATCTCATTGGTGGATGTGTGTGTGATCTTGAATGTGCCATCTTTGATGTGTTCACGTATGAAGTGGTATTTTGTTTCAATGTGGTGGGTGTGTGATTGGAATCTTGCATCTTTTGTCAGTGCAATAGCCCCAGTATTGTCGACAAGGAGGTGTGTAGGTGGTAGGGGGCCTTGGTGGTCACTGAGGTCAGCGATAAAATGGTGTATTCACAGTGCTTGTTTAGCTCTGTGTGATATTGTGATGTATTCCACTTTGGTGGAGGATGCTGCAACAAGGGGTTGTTTTTTGCTGTTTCATGTGATGGTGGCCTTTCTGAGTTGGAATATGTAGCCTGAGATGGACCATCTGTCGTCGATGTCGCATGCCCAACTTGCATCTATGGACCCTATTAGGGAGTCTGGGTATGTGGTGTTGTCACTGCCAAGGGTGAGCCCAATGTTGCATGTGCCTTTGAGGTAGTGTAGAACATGTAGCAGTGCATTTCAGTGTGTTTTGCCTGGGTTTGCACTATATTGGCCAAGCTGGCTGGTGATGTAGGCAAGGTTAGGGCGAAATATGACAGCTAGCCATGTGATGCCTCCAAGAATCTCATGGTATGGGAGTTTTATCATTTCATGATGTTCCTCATCTGTGGTTGATGAGTCCTCTTTGGATAGGATGGTGTTGGGGTCCATTGGTGTTGAGATGGGGGTGCAGTTGTCCATGTGGTGTTGTTTGAGTAGTATGTTGATGTATTGGGATTGTGATATTGTGGTGGTGCAGTTCTTGTGGTCATCAACAAGTTTGAACTCCATGAGCCAGTCAGCATTCTCTTCTTTTATCTCGAAAAGGTGGTGGAGGAGGGCTCATGTATCTTGGAGCATCTTTTGTGAATCAGCCACAATAAGAATGTTGTTGACGTGGATTGCGCTGATGGAGATACCCAGTAAGGTTTGACATGTATATATGGCGTGGTCTGATGGTAAGCAGACAAACCCATTCGTGGTTAGTCGTTTGTTCATGTGCTTATTTTATAGGTGTGACCCTTGTTTGATTCCATATAGACTGAGTTTGAGGTGGGCAACTTTGTCTGTGCTGTCGTCGAATCCTTTAGGTTGACACATGTATATTTTGTGGTCAATTTTGCTATGTAGGAATGTGCTGGTGATGTCATCTTGTCCTCTGTGCCATCCACTTGTGGCTGCTAGATGGAGGATGATGCAAAGGGAGTCGAGGCATACCATGGATGAGAACATGTCACTGTAGTCGATTCCTGGGATTTGTAAGTAGCCTTGGGCTACAAGTCAGGCCTTGTAGCATGTGATTTTGCCATTGGGGCCATATTTGATGATGTAGGTTCATCGGCATCCAATGACCTTATAGTCTTTTGGTTTGTCAACTAGTTTCCAGATGCCTTTTTTCTCTAGCATGTTGTATTCCTCTCGCATGGCTTTCCACCAATGGTCTGTGTCTGGACTTGTTGTTGCTTTGTGGAAACTGTGGGGGATGTCTTGGCTATGAGCTGCTAGGTACATGGTTTGGGTGATGTGCCCAATGTTGGTGGGCTCTAGCAGTGTTATGGTTGGTGGTTCCTTGTCGGTCTTACGTGCTTCACATTGGGCTTTTCATTCAGCTCTTTCTTTTTCGGTCTTTTCTTTTTGTGTGTCCACAGCCTGTTTAATCCATGATGGTTATGTGGTGCGCATGGATTGTTGGAGTGGGGGTGTAGTGGAGGCTGGTATTGTTGTTGTTGTACCCATTGTCTCATCTATTGTAGGTTCTGGTTGGGGCACTTTTGATTCGAGTGTTGGTTTGTTGGATGCTATGATAGGTTTGGGTGTTGCTGTGGGTACTATGATGGTTGGTTTGGTTTT